>WOXC01007398.1:0-135357 GCA_011680675.1 Gymnobelideus leadbeateri | reverse complement strand
AGCGTCTCCACCAGATGAGAACCAAGCAGCCTCTGGGGTCCATGGGAGCCAAGGCTCAGCAAGGAATTCAAGAAGGGACTAAGCCCTGAAAAGGGCGCTTTATTGCATTGAAGGACAGAATCGCCTTTCCCTAGAGCTAAAATCTCGTTAATAATTTACAGCCAGTCTATAAAAGCATCACAAACGTGCAGCCAATATTTACAATCCAGATGAATGTAGAAAATCCTGTGGAAGGATTCCAGGAGCTGAAGGGAGAAAAAGAAGAGACGAGGTGAGCCCTGAGCTCAGTGACAAGGCAGAGGAAGGGCACAGCACGCCTATTTCACTGAGCAGAAAACTGAGTCTCTGCAGGGTACCTGGCCTGGCAGCCTTGAGGGGTGGGGGAGGGGGGACAGGGCTCCTTTCAAGGAGGGCTTTATTCATAGACTCATATACAGTGCCTGGCACACAGCTGGTGCTTAATAAATGCCTGCTGATTGATCGACTGGATTATTGGAGGGAGGGGGAAGACTGTTTTGAGGAAACCCTAAGTGAATGGGAGAAAGGCAAAGGCAGAGCACAGAGAAGGCTGGTTTGGAGGAGGGAGCCCTTGCCCTTGCTCTGGGCCCGGGCAGCTCTAAGTTACAGAGGCGCAGTCAGGCAGCACTGGTGGAAAGGAAGGAGGGTCCCAGAAACCATTCTACAGAGGAGGAAACTGAGGCCCACAGGGGCAATCTGAAGGTCCATTTGATCTCCATGCTCCCTGGGGAAGGACACACCCTAAGGATCCCATTTTACAGGTGATGAAGTGGAGGAAGACCGGGACCCACCAGGACCAGAGAGGGCTCTCCCACCCCGGGGAGATGCTGACCCTCTCTGCCAGCTAGGTGACCTCGGGCAAATCTTAGCTTCTCTGGGCCCATCTCCCCATCTGGACTCATAGACAAGAAGATCTGAATTCAAATCCTGTTTCATCCTAACTAGCGGGACTCCAAGCACTTGACTGCTTCCTTTAGACTCAGTTTCCTCATCTCTAAGATGGGGGCGGAAGATATGGTGCATGAGACTGTTATAAACATGCACATTGTCACCAATGTCAATCATTCCTGCTCCAGCTCCAAGTCCAGGCCCCTGGCACCACAAGAGACACTCACCCTCAGGAGAGCAGAGAGATCAGCGCGTCCAGGAGCTTGCCTCGGTCTTCCACCTTGAGCTCAATCACTGAATAAATGGGGGACACACAGTGTTGGGGTGGAGAGAAGATGAATCATGTGGAAATTCCAGTCCCCCCCAAAGGCTAGTGGGCATCTCTGCCCACATCCCCAGGGTTACGGGGGCTCCTTCCTCCCACCCTCATCATCCTTGGGAGCTGCAATGTTGGTCTGACAAACCAGAGGAAGCCAGATCGAGGGGTGGGAGAGGAGCAGCCTGTAAACAGAAGGGCCTACAGTGACAGATAGGGGCGGGGACCCAGATTCCTCAGGGTGTTACTAAAGACAATGACCTCCAGGGAGCCAAACAGGCACCTGCCATCAAAGGGGGCTTTCTAAAAAGCTACAGTGTGAGCGCAGCTTCTATGCCATGAAATGCAGCCCTGAAGAGCAAGAGCAAGGGCCCAGACACAGGCCTGCAGCCCTCATTGGACAGGAGGGGAAACTGAGGCCACCCCCACTCGGGGGAGAGAACTGCCCAGGGTCCCAGAGCCAGGAATAGCTGAGCCTGGGCTGAATCCCCCACCCACGACACACATCTGGGAGCCACAAATGTGGCAGAGGCCACCTGGCAAAGGCAAGTATTCCCTCTCTTCTCTTTCTCCCTCTTCTCTCCCTCTTTCTCCTTTCTTTCTCCTCTCCCTCCCTCTCTCTCCTTTCCCTCCCTCCTTCTTTCTTTTTCCTCTCCCTCCTTCTCTCCCCCTCTTTCTTTCCCTCCCTCTTTTCTTTCTCCTCTCCTTCCCTCCTTCTCTCTCCCCCTCCATCTTTCTCTCCTCTCCCTCCTTCTCTCTACCTCTCTCCTTCCTTCCTTCTTTCTCCATTTCCAGAAAAGGCAGCTGTCACTAAAAAGCAGCCACTGCCCTTTCAGGGCCACTGCTTGGTCCCCACCAGCCAGGCAACCATTCTGCTCATGTAATGGTGGGTGAGGATGTAGCCCCTGACCCCTGTGTGTTCCTCCCAGGGGGCAGCCCCTGTATCTTCTGTGGGTCATGAGCAGGTCCAGGTAAATGTGTATAAAAGCCAGTCCAAGCCTGGGGCCTGGGAGGGCCTGAAGGTGTGAAAGGGGCAGCCAGGGCCCAAGCAAGGGGGCATCCCCCTCAATTACAGCTGGCTGTTGGGCTCTGGGCCTGCTCCATTCTAAAGCAGGGAACTCTTTGGAGGCAGAGCCCAGGCGGGGTTGGGGTGGGGCAGGGAGGAGCTCACAGCTGGCAGACCCAGAAGCAAGGCTGGTTCTTGGAGAGGACTTTTCTTCAAAAGAAAGACTATGCCACCCCCTCCTGGCCTGAGTACCCATAGCCCATGCTCCTCAGAAGCTCAGTGCAGGGGAGAAGACCAAGGGCCTGAGACTGGGTGAGACTGGGAGAGCTGGGAGAATGGCAGAGTCAGAGGGCCTGAGAACAGGGGATGTCAGGGCTGGGAGGGGCCTGAGAACAGTGGATGTCAGGGCTGGGAGGGGCCTGAGGACAGGGAATGTCAGGGCTGGGAGGGGCCTGAGGACAGGGGATGTTGGGGATGGGAGGGGCCTTGGGGATTTATCTCTCTAGTCCCCCTCATTTTACAGATGAGAAAACGGGTCTAGGAAGGTCAGTGACCTGTCCAAGGTCACACAGTAAGCCAACCTGAGAGCCCAGGACCACCTCCTTCCCCTCCTTGGCATTTTACCCCAGGTCAGGAAAGGAAGAGCTGCCCCCATTCCTATAATGCTTTGTGACTGACAAAGCTCTGTTCAGGCAGGTTGTTTGCATGTGATTGCTCCCATTTTAAGGATGAGAAAACTGAGGCTAAGCAAAGCTCTGAGGCCCCTCATGAGGCAGGGCATGTGGACTCAAGGTAGGCTTTGGTGAATGTCAGAAGCTGTGGGCAGCAGGGAGCCAGCAGGGGACAGAGGAGGCCTTGGGGGCTTCAGGGTCCCACCCTTTCAGCCCCTCTTGCCTGCCCTGCTCCGGTCCCTCCCGGGGCCTGTTTCATGGGGTGGAAGCTGAGGCTGCCTCCCTTGCAGGGGGAAGGGGTTGAGATGGTCCCTTGTCTTGACAAATGCCACCCCTGACAATGGGTCCCGTGGGTGACCCCTGACTCCTTGGGTCACCAAAGAGGGAAAGTCTCTTACCAGACATGTCAAAATGATTGTGCAAGGTTCTGGAGCTCGTGCTCTCGGCGGCCTTCTCAAACGCCCTCCCAAAAAAGCTACAAGACAAGGGACAGCACCAGCTGGGAAGGCTTCCTTAAACATGGGTGCCATGGCTCACTCACCCTCTCCTGCCTGGGGGTCTGCCAGGGCTCCCAAGGAGCTCAGAGCCCTTGGCATCCTCCAGGGTCAGTGGTAGTGGGGCCACACTGCTTGTCCCTATCCTCCCCCAACGTAGGGCCAGAGCCGGGGAAGCGAGTATGCCCCAGCCCTGGCCCCCCAACCCAGGACCAGAGCACAAGAAGTGGGCATGCCGTAGTCCCAGCCCTCAGACCTAAAGCACAGGAAGCAGGCACTCCCCAGCCCCATCCTCTGTCTTCATTCCCTGCGCCCCCAAAATAAGAAAGACCAGTGGCAAAGGATTCTGGTCTGGAGCCCGAGGATCTCAGTTCACCCCGGATGCTGCTACTGATGGGCCAAGTGACGTGTAGTAAGCCCCTTCCCCTCCCTGGGGCTCAGCTTGTGCATCTATAAAATGGGGCAGCTGGCCCAAGACGATCTCAGGTTTCACCTCGCTTTAGACAGCAGGATCTGCCTGCTCTGAGTCAGTTTACCCCTCCGTAAGAGAAGCAGGTTTTATTAAACACTGCCTGACTCTAGTCCCTGAGCTCAGGGCTGGGGACCTGGAAATGTTCTTTGCCCTTTCCTGTCCCGTCTGGGTGTTTAGTCCAAGAGGCTCACTCGCTCAGCTCCCTCCCAGACCCAAGGCTTTGCCGCGGGGAGCCTTGAAGGCACAAAGAGGGAGGCCCAAGGAGACACTCACTTCTTCTTGTCAGAGCTCTCTGTCTCGGGGGGGATGCCCACCATGATCATGGTGCCGTGCTCCACACTCATCGGGGCCGCCATCACCAGAGGCAGCAGCTTACAGCGCTTGTTCTTGGTCTGCGAAATACAGAGATCATGTAGATACGGATCCCCCAGCTGCCAGCAGCAGGGTCACTGTTCCTGACGAACCTCCCCATCCTCCTCCAAGAACCTCACAGGCTTCCCCAGGTCTGTGTCCACCTCCCCCCTCAAGCCTCACCCAGAGCTGTGAGCCTAGCACACTCCTGGCCACCTGCCGGGCTTTGGACTGATCTGTACAAAAGGCAGAGTTATCAGAGCTGGGAAGTGGGGAGGGACCCCCAACGCTGCCTTTCACAGCCAAGAGGGTACCAAATGGTGGAGGCAGGATCTCTAAGCTGCTGTTTCCAAGCCTCCCTTTTTCCTAGAGCATCGAGCCCAGAGAGGGTAGGGACTGTGTCATTTAAACTTGGCACATGATAGGCACCAAAGGGGTTAGTGCATGAGTGTTAGGACACCATCAGAAGCATCTTCCAGTGGAAGAAGCTGCCATGTCTTGGTTAGTCTTCAAGGCATTTGGGCCATGGAGGGCACACGGTTTGGCAGCAGGGCAGGAAAGGCTGGCTGGAGGCAGATGACAGGGGACGGCACAGCACTGGGGCTCAATGACCTTTCACCAACAGGCCTGAAGATGTCTGCCTCTCTTCCCAGCTCCGATGCCCCTCCTCCTCCATTACCACCTCCCCAGCAAGACAGGAGCTCACCCTCTCGTGGACACACATAACACCTTGCTCCTCTGGCTCTGGCAAAGCTCACCCCTGTGGCTCTTACCAGATGCCAGTCACTGATGTGGGAGGAGGAGTCACTGTTTAGGGCCTGGTTGGAGGAGAGGAGACTGAAGTCACTTTCACCACGGCCAACACTCCACAACTTGTCTTCTCAAGGGAAGTGTTTGTGGCTGGACGTGCCAGGGAGCACTGGGCCTCTGAGCCAAACTTTCCAACAAAATCCTCACGACCCTCATCTCAGGTCCACTTCCACCCAGTGTAGGAAGGACACAGATTTGGAGTAAGAGGCCTGAATTGCTGCTCTGTCAGACGGGGGGCAGGTCCTGGAACCTCTCAGGCCTCATGTTCCTCCAATACAGATGGCCAGACTAAAAGAGCGATGAGGGGCCTTCCACCCTAAATCCTCTGACCAGCTCTCAACAAAGACATGGACTGAGTGTGAAGGCCCTTCTGCGTTCTGTATGTACAAGGTGGGTTAACTTCTTGTTGGTTTGTGCCCTCACAGGGGCTGGGATCAACGCAAGACCAAGGTCCCCATGAAACAATGGCCAGATCTTCCCTTTGCGTCACTAATGAAACCAATGCCAAGTCCTGTATCTTTGTCCCCGGGGGAGGCCATGGGCCATGCTCAACTCTACCTGCCATGTGTTTATTTAACTCTTCTGTTTCATTGGTGAGAACGTGAGTCTGGAGGTGGGGTTGCCATGCTTCCCCGAGTGGGTTACTCTGTAAGTGATTACATTCTTTTAGTCACGTTTCCTCTCCCTGGTCAGTTTGGAGGATTCTGCTTTTCTAGCCACATTTCCCCTCCTGGGACAGTTGGAGGGTTCCACTCTTCTAACCATGTTCCTGATCACTGGTGAGTTTGGGGGCTCCATTCTTCTAGCCATGTTTCCCCTCGTGGGTCAGTCCAAAAGTGACTACATTCTTCTGGCTGTTTCTCCTCATTGGTCAGTGGAAAAAGACTACATCCAATGCATTGACAGTTATGTTAAGGGTGGACCATAGTCTGAGAGATGGGATCCTTCCAACCTCTGCCTGCTTTTCACCACACAGACAAGGTCCCTGCAGAAAGATGATGTAAAAAGCCAATGGACATTGTGCATCTCTGATGGCATTGAAAGTTGGCAAAGTTCATTTGGTGGCTAAGTTTTTGATTAATCTCTCAATTTCACAGCATCTCAGAGATCACTGAGGCCAAACTATACCTGAAGAGACTAGTCCCCAGACAGTCCAAGAGGGGCTCACCAGGCCAGGGCCAAGGCCTGTCCAGCTGGGTATGGTCTGGGTGGAGGGTAGACTCTGGAGTGCATGGGGAAGCCTACAAGGAGAACTTTTGAGGAATTAAACCCAGACTCCATCCTTGGAGGATGAGGGGCCATGATGTGATTAGGTTGTGACTAGAAATAAGGCGGTGCACATCCAGGAATGAGCCACACTCTCAGGCACGTGGCAGGGATCTCTTCCACACTCTCATATGGGCCTGGACTGTCCCTGTCCTCCCAAGGCATCCAGCTGGCCACGTCTCTGAGCCATTCAACCATTACCAATTCTTGGTAGAGCTTTATTTTTTCTACTTCACATTTGTGGGGGGAAAACCCCTTCACTTGTGTGAGGAAGGCACCTTTACATTTTCTTTTCTGTCTCTGTTCTAAAACATGCTAAGTTCTAACAAAAATCCCCAAATGCCTCAAGCCCAGGTGTCCGGCCCCCAGGCCTCTGCTCGGCTTCCCGAGCATGAGTTTGCCTTTGATGGGATCTTAATTTAGCCTGCTTAGCTGCTTGTTTGTTGAAATCCTTCTGGAGGGCCTGCTTTTCTCGGCAGGATCACTGGCTGTCTCGGGCTTCCTGGCATGTTATTGGAACGAAGAAATGGAGTTGAACTGGGGGCTTTTGTTCCTCTCGGAATTTCATTTCCTGGCCTCCTACCTGCATTTTTCTTCTTGGTGGAGTTTTTTTCTGGCCGCCAGTGTTGTTTCGGTTGATCTGTCGAGGTCTGGGGACATCTTGTGACTGCTGTCATTCCTTAGTCATCTATCATCTTTCTGACAATGTGACTTCAGCATTTAGAAATGGAATAGGAACAGTGTATGCGTACACCGTCCCTTCTGAGCAGGCCCTCCAATGGGTGCCATGAGACCAGGGCAGACCCAGCCCTCACTGCTGCCCTCAGCTACAAAAACATTCGGAGCAGGGCTCGGACATGCCCGGCTGGCTATAAAAACCTGCTGCCCAGACATCTCTTAGCTGTACGACCCTGGGCAAGTCACTTGACCTGTCTGCCTCAGTTTCCTTATCTGTAAAATAAGGTGAATAATAGAGCCCACCTCCCAGATGAAATAATATTTGTAACAGGCTCAGCGTGGTGCCTGGCACATATTAAGTGCTTTATAAATATCACTCCAGCCAACCATGTGCCCACCATCTCTTCCCCGCCAGTGACCAAGTCTTTCCACCCTGGTTGGGGCCATCCTGTATCCTGGCTCTTCTCACGTCACAGATCCAGTTCACGGCCACATCTCACGGTAGCTCTCTCTGTATCATTTCCCCATGTGCCCCTTGCTCCCCACACACACAGGTCTAATCCAGGCCTCATCACTTTACCACTGACCAATCACTCCCCTGGCCTCCAGCCTCCCTCTGCTGCCTGAGTGACGTTCCTAACATTCAGGCTGACCACGTCTCTCCCCTGCTCCCTCTCACCACCAGGATCAAACACAAAGGCCACGAAAGGATGCTTAAAGCTTCTCTGAACAGTCTGTTCCAGCCCACCTACTCTGACCCAGTGACACTGGCCTCCCCGGAGCTGCCCACACACGAGGCCATCTCCCACCTCCAGGCATTTTCTTGGGCTATCTGCCAGGCCTGGAATGCTCACCTCTGCTCCTGGCTTTCTTCGAGCCTCAGCCCCCATCCCCCTTCTGCACAAGGTCCTGCCTGGTCCCCCCACTTTACATTTGCTGCTTGGGCACCTCATTACTGGCCCCCATTGGGCGGGCTCACCTTGCCACCAGCACTTACTGAACAAATGAAGGACTGCAGCAGGTATCTGCTGAGGAGGCCCAGGGACACTGGTTTGGAGAACAGCTTGACGTCCGGTGTGCCCTGGGGAGGAGAGAGGAGCCATGAGTGGAAGCATGAGGGAACGGGCAGGTGAGGGAGCGAATGAGTGACCAGGCCAGCACTGGGGTCAGGCTGAGGTACCTCCATGAGGTAGCAGTAGAGGAAGGGCCCCTGGGAGATGACAAGGTTGGTGCAGATGCAGCTGGCTATGGTCTGGTGGATGGCCCGCAGCTGCTTCTTGGCCAGCTCCAGGCCTTGGTAGAGCTGTGCCAGATTACTCCTGTAAGGCAGAGCAGACAGACAGATGTGGGTCACCTTGTCCCTCCATTAGGGGCTGCAGCCCTCCTATGAGGAGCTGCTCTGGCCACACAGAAGTCATCCCCCAGCAGCCAGGCTGCCACCAAGCTCATGAGGCTAAGCCTCTCCAGGCCAGGCCAGGCAGGTGCTCAGATGACCAGAGTCCAGTCAGTCCTGAAGCCCCTCCTGGGGGATGGACCCTGTCACAGTCTGCTGGGACGGAGGCAAAGCCCGGCCTCTGGGTCAGGAAGTGGGGGTGAGGGAGTCCCAAAGACCAGGCTACTCTGACTCGGCCTAGGCACGAGGACCGACTTCTCCAGGCCTCCATTTCCTCACCTGTTGTTATGAGGATGGAATAACGAAATGCCAGCCAAGGCCTCGACAGACCCCAAGGTGCTAAGTCACTGTGAGCAAGGGGCAGGAAGGGCTGGGCCCAGCCCCTCTGGGTCTCAGCAGATTCTCTGTGAATGTCCCCAGGGCCATTCTCTGCACACTTGGGGAGACTAAGGCCTGCCTGCAACCCATCATGGTCTGACCCTCGGCAAGGCCCTTCTCTACTGCCTGCCTCAGTTTCCTCACCCGCAAAATGGGGATAATACTAGCACCTGCCTCCCAGGGCTGATATGAGAGTGATGGGAGTTGATGTTTGTAAAGCACTCAGCAAAGGCTCATTATTGTTACTATGATTATTAAACTGGTCCCAGGAGGCCACTGGCCCGACACTCAAGGCCTAAGGGAGCCCATGTGTTAAAGTTTAAGGATGTGTGGCCCAGACCCAGAGACACAGGGCTCAATCACTGGCTGGCTGGGTGACCCTGGGCCAGTCCCATGCCTCCCTGGGCTTGTTGCCTCCTCTCTGAGGCTGAGCCTCTCACCTGGGACTGTGGTCATTCTGACAGAGGTCACCAAGCAGACACAACTTCCCCGTTATGAGGAGGCTGAGGAGGGCTTTGGAGGATGACCCATGGAGGAAGTGCAGGCCAAACACTCTTCATGGGGGGCTGATGTGCTAAACTGAATCTTGTTCTGGGGCCCCTGAACACCCCAGCCCCTGCTAGTTAGTGTTTCAGTACAAAGGGCCAAGGGCAGGGAGTTAGATGGAAGAGGGACCCTGGAAGCCCCACACAGACCTTCCAAGGATCGAAGGGCAGAGTCCACAAACTGTGACCCCAAATCACCTCTGGGTAACAGGTGCTGCTGCCAAGGCCTTCTGGGCCCCTGAGAAGGCAGGCTCAGAAGACCCACAGATCACCAAAAGGGACCAAAGGATTCTGAGAGGCTGTGGCTGCGCCAGCTGAGATGGTTTGGTTACACTCATGAGACAACCCCAAGATGAGACAGATGAGACATAGTCTGTTCCCCCATAGAAAGGGACCTCAAACTCTTGCTCCTTGAGCCTGCCTCCTTTCCCAGAGGCTCCATGGGGCCCAGTATGGTTTTGGCTCCAGCCTCTCCTTCACGTTTCCTGCCTTTCTCCCCTATACCTCCCCCATCCTGGCACCACCTTCTGCTGCTTGCCTCTACACCCTCTGTGCCTTATTGAAGGGCGATGGATGCCTCATTTCCCATTGCCAGTGTGCACCCAAAGAACTGGGCATGCCGGCCCCATTTCGTAAACTAATCAGCAGTTCACTTGTGGACACAGCCCAGGTTCAAAGCCTGCCTTGAACATTTAGGAGCCATCCCCTCCAGCTCTCAGCCTCAGGTCCTGTCAAATGATGGGCAGACCCCACTGGGGTTTCGCTGTGCTGTTCCACTGTGAACATGGGAATGACCGATCACCGAGGATTTGGAGTCTGTGCCTGTCATAGGGAGAGAGGAAGGCAAAGAGAAAGGAGGGGAGGGACCCTGGGCCCAGCACCTGGACAGACTGTCCAAAGCCCGGATGAAGTTGTCTGTCTCAGAGGCGTCCTTCTCGATGCTCTCCAGCAAGGAAGTGGTGGCGAAGACCACGTCACTGGCAAGGAACTTGTTTTTGAACCCAAAGTGGATGCTGAAAGTCTGCACCCGCATGTCCTTCATCCTGTAAGGGGGAAGGAAAAGAGACCAAGGTTCCTCCTAGCCCTGACATCCCCTCTTCTAAGGCCCTTCCCAGCTCTGACATCTCCTGTTCTAATACCCCTCCCAGCCCTGACATCCCTCTTCTAAGGTCTCTCCCAGCTCTGACATCCCCTGTTCTAAGGTTCCTCTGGCTCCATTCCAGGTTTTAGCTCCTAAAGGGAAGACCGGCATGAGAACAGAGCTGAGCATGTCACTTCCTAAGGATCCCCAGAGGCAACAGGGACACAGTCAGGGTCTGAATCATCTGATGAAGCAGCTGGGAGAGTGTGTGATACAATTTGGAGAGATTTCCACAAAGAAAGGGAAAATAAAATTACTCTGGCCTGGTAAGCCTCTGGTCCTGGAGAATCCACTTCCCTGCCAGAGGACTGAGGTCACCACGAGGCGGCTAGGAGTGGGGAGGGCAGACCGCCCTGGGGGTAGGGTCCTGGGATAGCATCTCAGCTCTGATGCTTACTGTGTATAACTGCCCCAGAGCAGGCCTTTGCCATAAAATGGAGAAGTGGTCTAATGAAGGGTTCTGCGCCCCCAACATTACAGGGACATGACCAGGAAAGAGCCTGGTAAACCTTCCAGCTTGTGGAAGTCAGGGCTGGGGAGGCTGGGTCCTCCTTCCAGGGAGGACACTCAAAATCCTCTCCACCTTCCAGGATGCCCCTGGCACAGAGAACCGGAGGGACTTGCTGGGGTCACACGGCCAACTGCGTCAGAGACAGACCTAGAACCCAAGCCTACTCTAGCCACTAGAACATTAGAACCGGAGGGAACTTCAGAGAAGAACAGACACATATAAAGTACCATGGAAATGTCAGGTCTTGGATTCAATCAATGCCTTCACTGGAGGGAAGAGGGGCCGGGACCCCTCAAACCCAAAGAGAAGCTATCCCTGCAAGCTGCAAGCCACTTGAGAAAACCGTGTATCAACATTCTCTAGGCTGTGCTGGACTTCACTGTTTGGTTAACTGCTTCCCTACCTTTAATCTGGGTCCGCCAAGCTCGGAGTCCAGCCGGCCCCTGGCAGCACATGAGCTGGCCACATCTGGGCTTCAGGATGGGAGAGACATGCCCAGGGGACCCAGCTTGAAGACAGAAGCCACAGAGGCAGTTTTAGGCTTGACCCAAGGCAGAGCTGCCCAGGAGGGTAGGGACTGCCCAACGAGGTAATGAGCTTCCCATCATTTGAGGTCTTCACACAGAGGTCACTGTGGTGGGGCACAGGCTGGATACATGGCCACTGGGGTCCCTTCTGACTGTAACCTTGTGCTTGAGGGATTTGGGGAGCTGGGAACAGAGACCAGGTCTCCAAAGCCTCCATCCAGGCACACGGTCCTTCTATCTACACCACACCACCCCCATCTTTGGAACTTCAAATCCACGTCCGCTCAAGGGCAGCCTCAAAACCAGACCAGGCTCCAGGAAACAGTCTCTCCTCAATGTAAACAGGCTCCTGTTTGCTTACAACAGGAACAGACACAATCATCTCACCAAACAATTGCATGGAGTCCTAGAAGCCTAAATTTAGATTCTAAGCCAGAAGCTCCTTAAAGGCCACATCTGTCCTCACCACAAGGGAATAGGGGTCCTTGGGTGAGCACCTGGAAGCCGAGGTCGGAGGACGTGCTCTCCTTAGGCAATGACCAGCTTTCAAGCACCACACAAGGGCCTTCCTGGGGCTTGTCCTCAGCTCCTTGTGGCAAAAGTGGGGAACTACTGGAGCAGAATGTGGCACTCGCTGCCCGCTGGTGGGCATCTTATCAGTGACTGCCTGACTTCTCCCTGCTAGTGCCTCATCCAGGCTGTACCTGTTGGTGGGGGGAGGGGCCCCAAGGCTCTGTCCTGCACCCTCCCCTCCCCTCCCCTCTCCAGGCTGTATTCCTTGGTGATTACATCAGCTCCCACAGATTTAATTATCAGCTCTATTGGATGCTGGGGTAACGCCTGTCTAGGGCTGACTCACAGACCTCCCATCTCTCATCTTCAGCTGCCTTAACAGCAGGTGCCAACGTCTGCCTCTATGGCATCCCTCCGATCCGCCTGCAGTATGGTGCAGGCCCCCATGCCCTCATGCCTGCCTCAAGCTTCTCCCCGCTCTGAAACATCCTCCATCAGTTGCAAAGGGATTTTCCTAAATCCAAAGTGAGACCATGCCAGCCTTACTCCCATCCAAATTCCAGTGGCTCCCTAGGGCCTGCAACCAAACATAAAATGCTCTGTGTAGCGTTCAAAGCCCTCTATGAGGGCGGCTGGGTAGCGCAGTAAAGGGAGCACCAGCCCTGGAGTCAGGAGGACCTGAGTTCAAATCCAGCCTCAGACACTTAACACTTACTAGCTGTGTGACCTTGGGCAAGTCACTTAACCCCAACTGCCCTGCCTTCCCCTCTCCAAAAAGCCAAAAATAAAAAAGCCCTCCATCGCCCAGCCCCCTCCTCCTTTCCAAGGTTCTTACACCTCACTCCCTGACACTCAGTCACCATCTATTGATGACTCCTCCTGACTGGTCCTGGCCCACAGGAGGGATGCCAGAAGAAAGCTCTCACTGGGCATTCCCTCTGCACACCAAGCACAAGCACAAGCCCATCCATCTCCAGACTCCAGCTGCCCCCAGGCCTAGAACACTGACCCTGGCTTCCTTCCAGGCCGGGCTCCAATCCTACCTTCTGCAGGCGCCCACTCTGATGCCCAGCAATGCCAGGGCCTCCCTCAGGCTCATCCCACCTCTAGCCAATTTGCCCATCCTCTACTAGACTGGGAGCTCCTTGCAGGCAGGGCCTGCCTCAAACACTGACTAGCTACAGACGCTGGGCAGTCGCCTCAACCGCCTCCTGCCTCAGTTTCCTCATGGTCTCAGAGGGTCCCTTCACCTCCAAACCCCTGACACTGGGAGCCTGGGAGCTTTCTTAGGTTACCAGGCTGGGGAGATCACTGTGACGCAAGAACAAGCGACCTCGGCTAGGCAGGCTTCTGGCCACTGGCCTGAGGGTTTAAGAAAGGAAGGGAGGGTAGGAGACTCCCCTTCTGACAAAGACTCCCCCGCCAAGGGTGGGCTCCTCCTGCCTCAGTAAGAATCGCCCAGCAAACAAACCCCTTTTACCCAAATTTGTTTGCAGACTCTTCAAGGATTTCCTGCAGATTCTCTTTCAAGGAGACATCCATGGCCTGAAACTTCTGCTTAACCTGCTTCAGTGGCAACCTGGAAAGAGAGAATCAGTGACATCCGTGACTACAGCTGAAAGGAGGAGCATTTGTCCCATAATGAGACCCCAGAAGCCCCGAGAAGACAAGGAGTGAAATCCAGGCATCTTCTGCTAAGTAACAGAGAGGGGAGAGACAGAAAGGTGGACGGACATCTGCTGGGCTTCATCATCTCCAAGGGGGCAGGGGGCATCACAGGGATGGGGTTGCATTCCATATCCCATCACCAGGCCTTTGCATAGTAGGCAGTACCCATGCCTGGAATGCCCTGTCTTTCACTCCATCTTGAAGAATCCCCAAATTCCTTTAAGGCTCAGCATACACCCCTCCCCTTCCCCCATGAAGCCCTTAGTGACTCCCCCACCCCAAAATTACCGTGGACTTTGTACAGAGAAGTCTGAGCATGTGTTGGCTCCCCCAGAACATAAGTCCTGAAGGGCAGAGATTGCTTCATTCCTACAGTGCCCAGCCTGGGGCAGGCACTAAATTAATGTTCTTCTGCCAATGTCCTCCAACACATCCTGGCTCAGTGACCACAGACAAGTCACCTGGCCTCTGAGTGGCCCAGGTAGCTGAGTCTCTCTAAGCGATAAACAGAAGACTGGTCTGCTGGGCAGGGGCGAAGGAGGGAGACTTTCCACACTGGGAAGAACCCCATGCTGATCAATCACAGACCCCGACCAAATCTCCACTAGGAAGAGCCTCCTCCAAACACCTGCTCTGAGTACAGGGTGTGGTTTCGGCCACACACATTTCAGAAAGGCCAGAAAGGAAGAGACGCTCCCCCCTTCCTCAGCAAGGCAGAGGGCTAGGGGGGAGAACCACCACACGCCCGTCACTTAGTTTGGAGGAAGGGCTTTGGGGGTCT
This sequence comes from Gymnobelideus leadbeateri, assembly GCA_011680675.1. Classification (NCBI taxonomy): domain Eukaryota; kingdom Metazoa; phylum Chordata; class Mammalia; order Diprotodontia; family Petauridae; genus Gymnobelideus; species Gymnobelideus leadbeateri. The sequence continues at coordinate 120,930 of WOXC01007398.1, read as the reverse complement.
TTTTTTTTTTAATTTCTCTTTGTCCCTTTTTGTGGTTCTCTTCTCTCCCTCCAGCCCCTCTCCTTTTCCCATCCCTCTTCTTCCCTCATCCTCTCTCCCTCCCTCTCTCCCCTTCTGTCTCCTTCCTCCCTCCTTACCTTTCTCTTTATTCTGTCTTTCTTCCCTCAATCCCACCCTCACTCTCCTGTCTGTCCCTCTCTCTTTCTCTCTCTCTCATCAGCACAGCTCAGACCCTGCTCTATGTCTCCTTGGGCAGCCTGGGGCCCCTTCTTCTCCCTCCTTGGCACTCATTCACCACACGGGGGGGGGGGGGGCGGCAGTGGGCCCCCATGGGCTTTTGCCCTTCTGCAGCTCAGATCCCACAGAACCAAGTCCCCCCACTACCCCTGTCTGCCCAGTAGCAGGAGCTAGGGGCCATCTGCCACCATGCCTAGCTCTCCCTCTCACAATTACTATGGGGGGGGGGCGGGGCTTTCTGGGGAAGAGATGTGGAGCGCCGTATTTAGAAATCATTAGATATGAAACCAGAAGCTGTCCATGAAGTCATTCTCCAGAGCTTAGCCCTCAGCTATGGAAGAAAGGTCAGAGGTGGGGGCCTACGGTGCAGTGGATGAAACTGGTTCTGGCCTCAGCCTTGGGAGGCCCCAGCTTGGGCCTCAGCTCTGATATCTAGCCTGGTGCCCCTGGGCCAGTCCCTGCATCTGAGGCCTAGCCTCCCTCAATACAGTGAGGTGTATTCCTGGGCCCCTCATCTCAGAGCAGGACGAAGTGGGAATGGGGTCATTACCAGCACCACTGTGACTTTGCAGAGTCAACTCACCCCATGTCCGCCAGAAACTCCTGAAGCCGCTTCTGGCCCTGGACGGACCAAAGCCTGAGCCTGGATGATGTGTAACATGTGTTACAGAGGCTGTCATAGAGAGACCAGTGCTGGTATAGGGCCAGGCGCAGGCTAGGATGCCAAGGGGATTAAGGATAATGCCAGGCCACCCCCATGGGGGCAGCTGTTGCCAGGAGCCACTGCTGGAGAACACTCCCCTGCAGGGCTGCCTTAACTTCCCCTCTCCCACCCCCTTAGGCCTCAGACACCCACCCCTCCTCACCCCTCCTCCTGAGCTCATTCTTAATCAGGGTCCAGCCCATACTGCACAGGACCCTAGGCTGCTCCACACAGCTCTGGCTTCCAATTCTTACCACCAGGGTCACCATGGACAAGTCACATAACCCCCTAAGCCCCAATTCCCTCCTCTAGAAAATGATGGTCGGTGAAGCCCTTTTCTGTCCCAGAGGGAGGCCCCTAAGGCCCTTCTGCCCTGTGTCCCTCGATGTTGAGCTCAGGGCTCCATGTAGGGACAGAGCTCACGTGAGGGCTTTGGGGTGAGGCAAGGCAGGGGAGGTGGGGGCCAACTGCCTGATTCCCCAATTCTCAGGGTACAAGCTAGGTGGATGGGTAGGAGTGGCCCAGCCCCACTCGCCCTCCCCCATACAAGGATACTCATATTCAAAGGCAATCCGCATGCAGTCAATGGAGAGGGAGTTCTCATCATCTTCATTGCGGTGGTTATGGCGGGACACGTGGCGCTGCAGGATCCCGATATCAGTCACATACTTCATTCTGAAACAAAATTGGCGTGGGCCATCAGTGACTGGCTGTGTGCAGCTCTGACCTTTCCTGGCCCTTTCCACTGGGCTCAGACATGCCAGGAGGTGTCACTACCCCACCTCAGGACAGGAGCCTTCACCACGGGGTGGATGGAAGAGAAGGGGTATAGACAGGAGGGGGCCCCACTGGACCCCTCCTGGAGTCCATCCTTGGGAGGACTTTGGGCATCCTACATGCTCTTGGCACAGTGGGCTAAGAGCTGGGGCCCAGATGCCGTGACACTAGGCCCAGCTTGGCCATGAACTACCTGAGTGATGAGCAGGAAAAGCAGAAACCCCCATCTGGAGAAGGAAGGGGCTGGAAGAGGCAGAGGGTGGAGGGAAGAGTCCAGACTGGGGCCAGAGCAGCTCTGCCATCTGAGGGCAGTCACAGCAGAGCCAATTTTTGTGTGCAGGGCTGGGAGGGGCCTGAGAACGGGGTAAGGCAGGGCTGGGAGGGGCCTGAGAACAGGGGATGGCAGGGCTGGGAGGAGCCTAAGGACAGGGGATGGCAGGACTGGGAGGGGCCTGAGAACAAGGATGGCAGAGCTGGGAGGGGCCTGAGAACACGGGATGGCAGGGCTGGGAGGAGCCTGAGTACAGGGGATGGCAGAGCTGGGAGGGGCCTGAGAAGAGGGGATGTCAGGGCTGGGAGGGCCCTAGAACAGGGGATGGCAGGGCTGGGAGGAGCCTTAGAACAGGGGATGGCAGAGCTGGGAGGGGCATGAGAAGAGGGGATGTCAGGGCTGGGAGGGCCCTAGAACAGGGGATGGCAGGGAGGGGCCTGAGAACAGAAAACCTCTCCCACTTCAACAGAAAAAGAAAGAAAATTAAAGCTCTTCTAACAAATATTTATACTCAAGCAAAACAAATCCCAGTATTAGTCATTTCCAAAAACTCTCCCTTTTTCAATGTGGCCCCCAGCCCATCCCCGTCTGGAGGTGCCACGAATTTAAATCCCAGCCCTGGGACACCAAGTTTCATTGGCCCTGGATCGGCTCAATGGGGGCCCCCAGTCCTTTCCGGCTGCATCTGTCATAGTAGCCAGAAGAAGAAACTGAGGCAGTGCTTGGCTTGCCTGGGATCACAGGCAGAGAATGTCACCCAGTCACCAACAGAGCTCTTCATCTACCTGGGTTCCGGAACCCCTCTGGCAATCTGGGGAAGCCCATAAACCCCTTCTCATAAGTGCAACAGAAGAAAACATGCTGGTCCCCAAGGAAGCCAGAGGTGGGGGAAATCAAGATGGAATTCCCCCCACCCGTCCACATTCAGAGATGGTCTGAAATCCATCTGCAGGCAGAAGTCCTGGGGGCCACAGATACCAGGCTAAGAACCCCTGCTCTGGGAGCCGTGGATTCATCTGCATCATCCACCATAGCAACAGAGACGGAAAACCCAACATTTATTATGCACCAACTGCGTACCAGAGCCAGGCTAGGCCCTGAGTATACAAAGATGAAGCTGAAGTCCTCCCTGCCTTCCAGGGGCTTCTATTTGCCTTGAGTATAGAGATGAGTAAATGCCAGGTGAGTAAGTACAGGAGGGAGGGAGATGGAAATCCAGGGGGGAGTCCCTGAGAAGCCTGAAAGTACATGCAGAGGCAAAGGGGAGGGTGTTCCAGGCACAGGGGACAGCCTGGACAAAGGTCTGGAGGTAGGAAACATGGAAGTAAGTCAGCCTCAGGGTCCTTGGACAGCAAGAGGACGCCCCTGCACCCTATGTCAGTGGCTGCTGCCATTGTGAGGCCGAGGACAAAAGGCAGGAAGGACACTGGCCACGGTGACTGCCCTGGACATTCAGGACACACATGGTCATTCCCAAACTTCTCTCCCTCGAGCCCTCTCACTCCTTAGAACAGCTCTTAGGAGGCACATAGAGGGGAAATCATTCATCCCATTTGGCAGACTGAGAACCTAAGGCCCAAGGAGGCAAAGACATTTTCACCATGGTCACTGAGTCAGAGGCAGAACCAGGATGAGAATCTACACAGCCTAGTCTCTGGTCCAAAGCCTTTCCCACTTGACATTCTGGCAAAGTGGCCTATATGCCATTCTTATACTCCCCTTCCATGCCTTTGCCCAAGCTGTGCCCCCCACCAGGAACGCACTCCCTCTTTCCAGCCAACTGTCAGAATCCATGACTCCCTTCCCAGCTTGGCTCAGGCTTGGCCATCCCCAATGGCCCCTGGTTGATCTTAGTGATCTTCTTCCTGCCCACAAGGCCCAAAGGAAGGCCCTGGAAGGCAGGGGGATCTGTTTCACTCTCATATCCCCAGTTCTCACACATTAGTTGCTTAATATGTGCATGCTATTAGACTGAACTCGGGATCTTATTCCCTGAGCCTGGGAAGGCAAAGTTAAAGGCCCCACCAATGGCCCCCCACACCTCCAGCCAGGGGCCAGGCTCTCCTGGTCACTCAAAATTATCCACCCCAAGCCCCTCAGGCCTCAGGCCATGACATCTGCTGTGCCCAGTGCCCCCAGAATCCAGCAGGGCAGCAGGGAGGATATCCTTACTGAGTGATCTTGTCTTGTATCCACTGGTCAGTCAGCCCAACGATGGCCCACCTGGAAGAAGAGAGAACAAGATAGAACATGAGGGGTGAGGGGAAGGAGCCCCAAGGCCAGAGCAGGATCGAAGCTACTTTGTAAGAGGGCAAAGGGGTCCAGAGGCCCAAATGTCCAAAAAGTGCCACCTGAGGCCAGTCTAGGCTAGTCCAGGACAGAAAAGCCTCTTCCACAAGTCCAGAGAACCTTCCAGATTTAAGACTGAAAGGGAGGTGGGAAGTCATCTAGGCCAAAAGAGGAAACAGTCCCAGAGACGGGAGGTGCCCTGCCTAAGGTCACCCAGGGAGTAAAGCCAGAGAGTCAGGATTGGAATCCAGGCCCCACCTCCAAACCTATCACTCCCTCTGATGAGCTGGGCCTCTTGAAGCCCGACCTCCAATGGTTCCTGGAGGCTGGAGGCTTCCCACTAGGCCTGACCATGGGCTCTTCCCTCTGATGCCTGGGGATCCAGGAGGACCTTGGTGCCCATGAGCACGTCCTCCAACCAGCCACATCCTGCCCCACCCCGTCAGAAGGCACACACTGTTCCTGGGGCAGAGGATGGGCAGTACCAGGGACAGGGAAGGAAGCCCCCAAAGGGGCCCTGCTTACGTACCACAACATATCATTGAGATCCTTGGACATGATCCAAGCCAAGTCAAACATCACCATGGCTGACTATAAGAGAGGAGAGAACAGGGACACTAGTCAGGACCAGCCCCCCTAAAGGCTGCACACAGAGGCACCTGACTTGGGCTGCCCAGGCATGGGGGAGGAGCCAGGGCTCAGGTGTTCCCTGCCCCCACAGCCTCTGCAGCCTCCTCTGCCCAATGAGGGGTAGACACTCCAGAGAGGGGATCTCTGGGCCCATGATGCATGTGGAAGGGGCAGTCATGGGGATGAGAGGTGACAAGGCCAGGCTGGGTTCCACAGAAGGGAAGGCCCATGTCAGTGAAAACCCAGGGTGGGGAGTCTGACTATGTCTAGGCCACAAGGCCAGAGCTGAGAGCTTCTGGCTTCTACAGCATCAGTAACATGGGGGCCGCCCCCCCACCCCCACTGTCTGACATCAGAGAGGCCTCATTGTCTCAGTGACCACAGGTGGCAGCATCCTCTGGAGGACAGAGAAGAAGACGTTTGTAAACCAATCCAGGGCCAAGAAAATCAACTAGAGGAGGACTCCAGTCACAACTGAAAACACCAATTCACTGTCATGACAGAAAGGTGGGGGAGCAACCAGGGAGCAGCAGTGTCCACACCTGACAGCGCTGCCCTCTCAACTTTGCTTCAGTTCTTCTTTGTTTCAAGGGGAGGACAGAGAGCTGGAGGTGGGAGGGACCTAAGAGGCCACTTGCTCCAGATAAGGAAACTGAGGCCCAGAAAAACCACATGGCCTCACCTGGGTCATGAGACACAGAGGGCAGGAAACTCCCAGGAGGAACAACTGCTGTAAGAAATACAAAGGGCAGGGCAGCGGGGACCCCGAGGACGAAGGACCCAGAGGCCCCCCAGCTCACACTTACGGAGGTCCCGTGGTATTCATACTGCTCGTAGTCAAAGAGGATTTCTTTCCTGGGGAGACACGAGGGCAGAGGGTCAAGGCTGTGGGAGGCAGGACCCACGAGGGCCAAAGGCCAGGCTGGCCTCTTCCACAAGGGGCAGAAGCACGGGGTGCTGAAGAGGATACCACGGGGCGCAGGAAGGCCGAGGACCCAGAGCAGGTCACTGTCCCGTGGTCCCCAGCCAAGCCTCCTTTTTCTCTGCTCCCCACAGGGTCTGCCTCTCAGGGCCTGGTGAGGCCTGAAGGAGGCAGCCTACACTATGGAGAGGAAGAGGCTGGGAAGGGAGGCTCAGACTCCTGCAGTCAGGCCTCTGTGGACCCCAAGTCCAGAAGAAGGAAGGGATGAGAGGGAGGCTCAGATACCAAGCTGATGAAAAGATAGAACAGGGAGGCTTAGACCCTCCTGGCTGGGCCTCACTCCCCAAAAGAAGACCATTAGGGGGCTGGGTTCAGCATGCACCTCCTACCTGCGGGCCTCCCACTCTCTCCGCTGCCTCCTCTTCATTGTCCTCTCAATCACATCCTGACCATTGGGACAAAGGGAAAAAACAGTGCTCAAAAAGGTCAGGCAATGGTATTTCCATTCAACTGCAGGGGGCCAGGGCCCTTGGGAGAAGTGGGCCTGCCCAGTGAGGTTCCCCCTTCTCCAGAAGGGTGGTAATGGGAATCTGAAGATCTTTCCTGTCCTTTAATAAGCCTAAGGGAATTTGAAGACTTTCCCTGCTTCAAAGATCTTCCCTGCCCCCAGTAGGCTGAATGTAACCACATGGAGCCTGTGGTGGGAGGAGTTTGCTGAAGGGAAGAGCAGAGCCCACAGGAAGCTGGGAGTCAGAGCAGTTAGATGGAGGGAGAAGAGAGGAGGGCATGCAAGCAGACAGGTGTGTGAGTAAATGTTTGTTTGTGGGAAGATTAAAGGATGTTGTGGCTCTCTGCTTCATTGTGGTGTGTTACCTTCTATGTTGCTATGATGGATTTGGTTTCCTGGTGCTGGAATTTGGTTTTCTGGCGTCTAAATAAATGTTTTGCTTCTATCTTCTATGTGGGGAGTCTGTTATATTTTACAACTGAGCACTATGCCGGCATATTTGGTCTCTGTTGGAGCTGTGAATATTGCGTTGGTGCTACGTTTGTTGATGAGGATGGAATTGCAAAGTGTCAGATCTCTATTTGGAGGTAGAAGGGATTTAGAAGAAGAAACGGACATCCCAGGATGGGAGGATTTACCTTATTCCTCCCTAGCAAGGGAGTGGGCTAAAAGTACAGAGTTCTGTGAAAACTAGGAACTGAGATTACAGAAGGGAGAACCTAGAGATTTAGAAACATGTTTGCAAGGAATACCAATAAAACCAGGGAGAGAAACGGAAGGGGTGTGTAGAAGAGGCTGGGTTTACTAACAAGTTACCATACTATGTGAAAGAGCAGGGACAAGCTGTTACAAGAGAAAATTCAGATGGAGAAAACTGAATGAGAAGTTGGCTGCATTACAGTGTTCAGGCTCTCCTTTAGAAGAGCAAGCTGGAGGGTCTCATGCGGCAGAAGAAAAAGCTATTAATTAACCCTCAAAAAGGAGCAGAAAAGTAACAGGAGGAAGGTTCATACAGTTTTGGCAGAGGCTGAACTTAGTTGCCATGACAATGGCTGCCAGGAGAATGTCTGGGAGGAGAATTAATACAATGTTATATCAGGAGGCTTTTATAAGGGTAAAAATTTGCCCATACTAAGAAGAAAATAGGTGAATCGGGGAAGGCCAAAGTTCAGGGAGATAATGGAGAATTTCACTCAGTAGGAGGTTACTGATATATTAAGCAGATTCACCAAAGGATGGGAGAATCAGTGTCTTGGATGGTGAGAATCAGTGATGAAGGGGCTAGAGGAGTATGGGGAGATAGCATGGACTGCTTGAAACGTGTAGGTATTTGTCAGAATCCTTTTGTCCAGCAAGCGTTTAGGGATTATCATATTCAAGGAGTTAATACAACTAATCTGTTAGCTTTAACTGCTGATGGATGCAATAAAATGTATCCCACTGATTCTATGTGTCCTAGTGGAGTCAGACCCTGGTAATTGCTTAGTGACTGTATGAGAAAGTTAAAGGAGGAGGTAATGAAAACTATCATGGCTGGAGATGCAGATGCATATCATGATATTCCCTTAGCAGTTTCTCATAGCAATATCATAGTGGGGGCGGCTAGGTGGCGCAGTGAATAGAACGTCGGCCCTGGAGTCAGAAGGACCTGAGTTCGGATCCGGACTCAGACACTTAACGCACACACAAAAAAAGAAAAAACCTAGCTGTGTGACCTTGGGCAAGTTACTTAACCCCAATTGCCCTCCAAAAAGCAAAAAAAAGAAATAAAAAAAAGAAATATCATAGTGAAGACGGCTCGTCCTGCTTATAAAAACGCTACTTCTGACTCTACTAATTGGTGAAATAGGGAACCCTCTTTCAGAGGTGCTGGATAAGATTTCATAGCTAAGTGACTCGGGGGAATGGAAAAAAGATAAATTTCCTTGAGAGAAAAAGTAAATGGCCAGTGGATTCAAAGTCAGAATAGACTGACAAGAAAAGAATTCTTTACTGCTCTACTGAGAGCAGGGGTAGGTTTTGGAAGAATTGATGGTATTCCAACTAATGAACTATATACAATGTATTAAGAAAAGGGGCTTGATGTTGGACAGAATAGAGAAGTGAGGACTGACCCTACAGATCCTCCTGAATCCTTGTATATGAGTTTGTCACACTCTCAGGAAGAATAGGAGATTGGTCAAGCCCCATATCAGATTAAAGAAATACACAGACGGGATTACAAACATCATATTATTTGACAACATTGGAAAAATGGATCAAATACTATGACCAGGGCATTGATAGATACTGGGAGGAAACCTCCCTTATATTTGGGAATCCAGACAAATTCAAAGGTGGAACTCCTATTACCATCACAGGACTAGGAGGGGCTGAAATATCAGCCAGACAAATCCTGAATACATCATTGGAATAGATATATTGAGAGGTATGACCCTGAATTTACCTGAAGGGAGATAGGAATTTATACAGTTTTAGTGGGAAAAGTAAAAATGGACTCAATCACTTTACCTGAACCTTCTGAAGTAATTACTTTAAAGCAGTATTGTGCACTAGATGGACAAAATGAAATCGCCAATACCATAAAGGAATATGCCGAGGCAGGAGTATTAGTCCCTACAACCACATGATGGAATAATCTTGTCTGGGCAGTATGAAAGTCAGATGGGACATGGAGAATGACAGTAGATTACAGACAATTAAATAAGGTGACTCCTCCCTTGTATGCTGCTGTTCCAGATACTGTCACCTTAATAGAAAGGATCCAGAAATATGATGGGACTTTGTAAACAGTTATTGATTTGCCAATGCTTTCTTTACCGTCCCAATAGATTCTCAACAAAGGGACCAATTTGCTTTCACTTGGCAGGGCAGACAATACACTTTTATCCACTTGCCACAAAGATATCTGCATAGCCCCACTATTTGTCATAGCATTGTGGCGAACATTTGGATGAATTAGAGCTACCTGGAGTACAGCTTACCCTACATAGAGGATATTATGATACAGGAAAAAAAGGTAAAAGAAGTGGAGAAGAGTTTGATGCTTTTATGAAAAGAAAAGGGTAGGAAATTAGCCCTGCAAAGATTCAAGGGCCAACTCAAAACGTAAAATGTTGGGGTATACAATGGAATAAGGCGCTGGGAGAGATTCTTTCGCAAGCCCAACAAAAGATTCAGGATCTTCCTATCCCTAACAATAAGAAAGAGGCCCAAAAGTTTATAGCACTATTTGGGTATTGGAAACATCACATTTCAATCTGGGACAGATTTTGAAACCCTTATACAGAATGGATATGGTCAGATTCCTTTGAACCTGGAGAAATGCTCTGGTCTAGCAATTCCATTTGAGGCTCCTGATAACCCTGCTAGGCATTAGCCCCATTTTACAGAAGAAGAAACTGAGGTGTAGAGAAGAGGAGAGATTGCCCAAGGTCAGAGTCATCAAGGCGCTGAGGGGGGATTTGAACCCCAGCCTTCCTGGCTCCAGGCCCATTGCTCGGTCATAGGAACCTTGGAGGTCATTTGGCCCAAGGTTCTCATATTAAGGGGCAGTAGAAACTGAGGCTTAAGGAAATCATGATTCACAGCCCTTGAGAGGGAAGAGGCATTAGAGGTCATCTAGTCTAATACTTCATCTTACATATGAGGAAACTGAGGCAGGCAGAGGGTAAGTGACTTGCCCAGGGTCACACAGCTGGTATCTATGGCTGGATTTGAAGCCAGTCTTTCCTGACCTTAAGCCTGAGGCCCATACCATGTGCCACTGCCTACCTGAAGGTAGAGGGGGAGGCCTGCACTGATGCCAGGCAGAGATTGGCCCATGCAGAGGCATGTGGGACCCCAAGGGTGACCTAGTAGAAGGACAGTGGGCTGGTCCCAGAGCCAGGAAGCCCGGGGTCTGTGTGCTGGCTGTGTGACCCTTCCCCTAGTGGTACCCAAGCTGCTCACGGCCCAAGGTGGCAGAGAAGCTGCTGGTCTGTACCAGAGAGGCTCTTTATCCAACCTTCCCAATGCTGGGGAATAACAGGCCTTCTCTCCCTTCACCCCAGAGAAATGACCCCCTCAGTCAGGCGGCCTGGGGGTGAATGGAATCTCCTGGAGAGTAGGAAATCTTCTATGGTTTGTCTGTGCCCCCAGCACCTGGTATAGGATGAGGCACCCATTAGGTGTTCAGAACATGGAGGACAGACCAGATTGACCAGCAGGGTACAGTCATATGAGTTTGTCCCTGCCCCAGGCACAGGGGTATCTCACACGCCTTCCATGTCTTAATGAGACAGGATGTCCCCAGGACCCTGGCCCCAAGAAGGGTCCGAGAGGTGGGTTCCAGGTCTCATGTGGTTCTAGCTGTACATCGGTGTTTAAACACTTTATGTCTCCATAGGCCCTGGGCTTCCAAACACTCTCCTCTCCCAAGAGAACAGGATGTTTTCTCTCTCTCACAGAAACCAGGATCAAGCCAGATCCTCCCTATGCCTGTAAATGACAAAACAGGGCACTCCAGAACTTACAGAGGGACTGGACTCTTAAAGCCAGACTCAGAAACCCCTAGGTTCCAATCACTCACTGCCAGGTGACCCTGATGGTCACTGGACCTCTCTGAGCCTGTTTCCTCATCTGTAAAACAGCTTCTTCCAGCTGCTCTGCCATTGGGCCCTAACCCCCTGCAGCAGCACCCTCTGGGTCCCCTCTGTCAACATGGATGGCACCCCAAGAATTTTGCTAAGAAATTGGTTTCCATTGTAACTTTGGGAAATTAGAGGTTGTCTACAGGAAACTCTGCAACATTTCTGGGCCCTGTGAATTAGTGGGGAAAAGGGGGGACGCTAAGTACCAATATAGATTGCCACCCCAAGATATACACACACACACACACACACACACACACACACACACACACACACACTCTCACACACACAACACACAGACCTTCTTGGGACAATCCTTCGGCCTGAGAGCAGCCTGGTCACAGAGGATCACAGAGGGGCCTTGGATGTGGCTAGTCAGGCCCATGTGGCTGGGTCCCTCCTCAGTGGGGTCAAGCAGGCTCAACAACCACGGGGCCCTTCCCCAGCCCAGCGAGGGCCATTACAAACACACCTCTTCAAACCGAGTGCGCTTCTCAGAAGGCTCGGACCCCTCGCTCTCACTGTCTGACGTTTCTTCATCATCCTCATCATCGTCTCTGAAAATGTCATCGTAGGCAGGGACTTCCAGGTCGTCATCTTGTTTAATGAGCAGCTTTATCTAATGAGAAATGCAGGCAGTAAGGGCAGGCAGGGAAGGCTGACCCTCAAGACCCACTTCCCTACATAATAGGGAATCTCCTGGCAAGCTTCGAGGGACAATAGATGAGACCCCATCTGACCACAAGTGTTCCGAATGGTCGAGGGAACCTTCTGGCCATCCCTACTACTTGATACAGGTTATATATGTGCAATCAGGTAAATCATAATTCCATATTGTGAAAGAAGACACAAAACAAAAGAAAAAAAACATGAAAAAAAGTGAAAATAGTATGCTTTGACCTGCATTTAGATGCTACCAATTCTTTCTCTGGATGTGGGTCTTACATTATGATATTGCTGAGAAGAGCTAAGTCATTCATAGCCGGTCATCACACGATGTTGCTGCTACCATGTACTCCTGGTCCTGATCATTTCACTCAGCATCAGTTCAGGTTTTTTCTGAAATTTTCACGCTCCTCATTCCATTCCATTCACATACCACAGCTTGGTCAGGCATTCCCCAGCTGATGCGCATTCTTTGATTTCTAATTCTTGGCCACCACAAAAAGAGCTGCTATCAATATTTTTGTCCCTGCGGGTCGTCTTCCTTTTCTTATGGTCTCTTTGGGATATAGGCCTAATAGTGATACTACTAGATCAAAGGGTAGGCATAGTTTGATTGCCCTTTGGGCATCGTTCCAAACTGCTCCCCAGAATGGCTGGATCAATTCAGAACTCCAACAGTGCATTTTGTCCCAGTTTTCCCATATCCCCTCCAACATTGATCATTTTCCTTTTTTGTCATATTAGCCAATCAGATAGGTATGAGGTGGTACCTCAGAGTTGTTTTAATTTGAATTTTTCTTATCAATAGTAATTTAGAGCAGTTTTTCATGTGACTATAGATAGCTTTAATTTCTTCATATGAAAACTACCTGTCCATATCCTTTGACCATTTATCAATCACGGAATGGCTTATATTCCTATAAATTTGACTCCATTCTCTATATATTTGAGAAATGAAGCCAAAAAAGTTGATTTTAAAAATGAAAACAGCAATGGTTGAAGAGGCATACTACTGCACTGCAGTGGAGATGTATATTGGTCCCGCCACTCCAGAAAAGGAGTCGGATCTATGCCCCCAAAATCACAAAACTGTTCATTCCCTTTGGTCCAGTACTCCTAAGCTCCAAAGAGATCTAGGAGAAAGGAGGACACATAGGTACAAAAACAGAGTAGCTCTTCTGGTAACAGAAAAGAATTGGGAATTAAGGGGGTGTCTATCTATTGGAGAATGGCTAAACCTATCACAACGTGTTTATAATGCAATATTACTGAGCCATAGGAAATGATGAATGGGTCATTTCAGAGAACCCTGAGGACCAGTATCATCTGATGCAGAGTGAAGTAAGCAGAACCAGAAGAACCATTTCAACCAGAACAACACCATTAGGAAGGAAAACAGCTTTGAAAGCCTTGAGATCACAACCACACCCTGAGGACGAATGATGAGACCGACCACCCACATCCTGAAAGAAAGGTGACAAGTGCAACACACAGAATGAGACACACATTTCTGAACGGGGCCAAGATGGCATCTGCCTTGCTTGGCTGTGAATATCTGTTATAAGGGACGGTATTTTCCTCCCAGTGGGTGGAGGAGGTGGGAGAGAGAGAAAACAAAGGCTTGCTAATTGGAAAGAAAAAAAAGAGTAACAATATTTATGCCAGCACTTTTCTGGGTAGTCACAAGGAACTGGAAAGAAAGTGGGTGTTTATTGACTGAGGAAGGGACACACAAGCCAGCAGAACAAGAAATGTGATATGACTGTGCCACATGAGCTTGGGAAGGCTTCCAAGAGCTGATGTAGGTCAGAATAAGCAGGCTGAGGAGAACAATTGCAAGGGGGCTCCAATGATGCAATGGGGAACAACCCTGACAAAATTGGGAATTCTGGTCAGTTCAAAGGCCATTTGTCAGCTGGGATGTGTCTTCATGAAGCAGGCATTTGTCCCTGATCAGGTGTGTGGTGGGCTCCAGAAGCTGATCAAATGGTGCATTTTCAGACACGGCTGGAGCAAGGGCGGGTGGCCAGGTCCCTTGTGACAAGCCTCCTTGGCCAAGCTGATGCTCTGACAGCAGACTTAGAACCCAGGGCCAGAATTCTCCCGGCTCAGGAGAACCTGCCAGATCTGGTGCTCCCCTGCCTTCTGGAGCCTAGTCTCACACCCATATTACGCAGAGGATGACAGGGAAGAAAGCCTCTCCTGGCACCACGCCAGTCATCAGCAAGTCACCAAAATAAGCATCTTGTACTGATTCCTACGGGCTCTTTAAGATGGGAAAGACCCAAACCATCCGGGGCTGGTTTTCATGTCTTTAGGCCTCCATCCCCTTTACTTCGTGGTCTCTGAAGTCTCTCCCAGTCCTGAACCCACAAGCCTCTTGATTCCTTCCCAGAGAATTCACTTACCTGGGTGTCATTGTAAACATTCACAACATTGACAGGCCGGTGGGTATCACAAATGAAGAAAATCCTATCCACTTCAGGCTGAAGGACATCTAAGAGGTCAACATTGGCCCCACAGTTTATGAGAACAAAATAGTGGAACTAGAAGAGGAAAGAAAACACTGTTAACCATGAAGTCTGAGAACCAGGCGTCAAAGCAAGTGAGCACTCTTGGGGGACATCTAGTCCAGGTCCTGCCTACACCAGAGTGACCATCTCACCAGCCCCAACAAGCAGGTCCAGCTAGCAAAGAGCTCACTGCCTCCTGAGACAGCTTGCTCCCTCCTCTTGGGACCAATCCTACTTGTTAGGAAGCACTTCCTGACTTCTACCCTCCCCCAACTGCTTCTGCCCTTGGAGGATACACAAACACGTGTAGCCTCCCCAACACAAACCAGCCCTTCAGACACTGAAAGACAGGCCACATGTCTCTTCTTCGGGCTTGACTGCCCCAGGCCTTCCTCACATGGCATGATCTCCAGAGCCCATCACGGCTGCCCTCAACTTTTCAGGGTTTCCCAACCCTGGGCCAAGATTCTTCCCTGCCCCCTGGACCTTCAAGCACAAGTCTTGAACAAAAATTGCTAAGGAAAAAGTGTGTTTTCTACATGTCAAGTTTCAGGAGAAGTAAGCTACCAAGGAGAAGGGAACTCACTTTTTAAACAGCTGGGTGTAATATACAGACATCTGAGGATTTCACTAAATCTTGCCTGGATCATACTAGATTATTTAGCCCTTTTATCTCACCCCTAACTCCTGTGAACACTCCCTGCATCTCAGTGGCTGGCATGTATATTGTCAGAATAACTGGCATTTCTCTATGGCCTTAGCAACTTGATCTCATCTGAGTCTCCCCTGACCTGGGAGACAGGTACTGGGGGTATGGTCGTCTCCACTGGGCATAGGCTGAGACTGAAGGGGAGAAATAATTTGCTGAGGGTCCCATGGATTTGCAGTCAGATCTCTCCAGGTCTGGTACCATGATCTCTCTGTTCCAAGGTCTCGAGGCTGAGGTCCCAGACCAGATCAAACACTGCTGAAGGATGGGCCCTGAGGCTCCACAGCCATGATGCAATGAACAGGACATATACTATATATAGCATCTTAATATAAAGCATCTGTACCTGGTCCTTGTGTTCCAGAAATGAGGTTTCAAGTTCTTGCCACCCAGAAACAGGAACCAAAGTGTACTGGACATGGTCACACTGGAATAAGGCCTAGCAGAGAAGGGTGAGTGTGGTCAACAGCTACGATTACTCCCCCGGATCCACTTGCTCTGGGAAGTGGACAGGGAGGGAGGGAGGGAGGGAGGCCCGAGAAGCACCAAGAGTGGGGACACAGTGTCCTTGTCTTGTCCCACCACTTATTTAACACTAAAGCCATTCTTTTTCCTTACTTGGAAGGATCCCTAATTTAACTGATCTGGCTAATCCACCCCTGGATTCTGTCCCCATCTAAAGTGCAGGGCTAGAAGGGGCCTCAGAGAGTCCTTCTACAAGCCCACCAAAACAGGCATGCAGCCTCTACCCAAAGACCTCCAGCTGGGGTCCACTTCGGGACCACCCAGCCCACTCTGGAGCAGCACCTTTACCCTAACAAGTTGAAATTTGTCCTTGTGAGCTTTCCCACTGTTCCTGCTTCTACTGTCTGGGGCTGAACCAAGTCAGTTTCATTCTCTTCTATACCCAAGCCCTGGATGAGAGCTTTGCCTCAGTGGGCCGTTCTCCGAGTTAAGGTGATCCAAAACACCATCATCATGAATGACCAACCATCTGGGGATGAGCCTTCCCAGACTTCACCGGTCCAGGCCCGGGCTGGAAGTCTTTTCAGCTTGGCAGGGCAGGCCAGCATTTGGGCTCTAAGGCTAAACCCCAAATATTTCCACCTCCAATGCAAATAACCATAAAGTCACCAAGTCTTGTAACTGAGGATCACAAGAAAAGGCATTAGATTTCAAACACTTTGAATCTGTAACATGGGATGACCTACAAATTTTTTTCTCTTTTTGATTAGTCCCCAACCATATTGTGTCCCCCCCCCCCACAATCAACATATTCTTTTCCTTTCTCATTATTCCCATTGCAAGAAGGAAGACTGGATTGGCTTACCTGAAGAATTTTGCAGGCACATAACGCGTCGACATCAGAAGCAACGAAGAGGAGAACTCGCTATAAGGGGAAGAAAGAAAGAAAACTAGAGAATGACAATGTCCAATATTGGAAGAAAACGAGTGAAAAAGCATTGACTTGGCGTTTACCATCTGTTAAGCTTCGAGGTTTCAAATACAAAAGCAAAAAAAAGTTGCTGCCTTCAAAGACATTTTTTAAATTAAATTAAATTTCATTTTCAAAAATTAGCCTTCTTTCTCCCACTTCTCCCCCCAGCCCATTGAGAAAGCAAGAAAAACAAAGCCCTTCTCAGTCCAGCAAAACAAAATGTCTTATTGGCTCTGGTCTTTTCACAAGGAATGCTTGGAAGTCTTTTATTTCATTAAAGATCCATCCCCCCTAACCCCGCATCCCATAGCATTAGATTTGGCTTTGCTTGTTAAGCTATTCTTTGCTTCAAGTCAATACCCTTTGCCTTCTGAAATATTACGTTCCAAGCTCCCTGTCCCTTCATAGTGGTAACTGATAAATCACGTGTGATCCTGACCATGGCTCCTCAACATAGAAATTCTTTCTTCATGACTGTTCTAAGTATTTTGGGGGGAGGAACCTAAAAACTCCGGATTTTGGCTATAATGTTTTCTATAAGTTTTCTTTGGCGTTTCTTTCTGGAAGCGACCAGTGAATTTTTTCCCCCCACTTTGTCCTCTCATTCTAAGAGATGTGGCCAGTTTTCTTTTAAGATTTCTTGAAACATGTCTGGGCTCTTTGAGGGGGTGGGTATGGAGTTCAGAGCAATGACCTTTAAATTTTTTTTCTCCTTGATCTGTTTTCCAGGTCAGCTGTTTTGTTACAAATTTTTTTTGTATTTCTTTTTTTTTTCAGTCCTTAGACTTTGTTTTACTATTTCTTCTTGTCTCATGGAGTCATTGGTTCTAGCTGGTCCATTCAAATTTTCAAGGAGTCTCTCACTCGGGCAAGCTTTGTACCTTGTGCCAAGCAGCTAATTCCCTTCTCAGTGCTTTCTTCCATAGCTCTCATTTCTTCTTCTTTTTTTTTTTTTTTGGCTTTTTGGAGGGCAATTTGCCCGAAGTCACACGGCTAGGTTTTTGTTTGTGTGTGTTAAGTGTCTGAGGCTGGATTTGAACTCAGGTCCTCCTGACTCCAGGGTTGGTGCTCTATTCACTGCATCATCTAGCCACCCCCAAAATTTTTATTTTTAAAATTTTTTTATTTTTGGAGGGGGGAACGCAGGGCAATTGGGGTTAAGTGTTTTGTTCCATTTTTAAAAAGATTTTTAAAAATGTTTTTCCTGCTTGCTTCATCACTTCCAGACTAGCTGAGATCGTGCCCAAGCTATGCTTTTCTCTGAGGCTTTGCTCCTAGAAGCTAGGCCTCATTCTGTTTTGTGCTGGGGCCCTGAGAATCTCTGCTCATGCTGCTGCTTTTTTTTTTATGTCACTTTTCCATTCTACTCACTAACTTCAGACCGGGGATTAAGGATGGGTTCTTAGTGAAGGTCTGGCCTGGTCCAGCTGCTGCTTTCTTGGGGTACTGGGTGTTGTTTTATTCCAGAACCCTAGGGTCAGTTTGGGGATCTGAAAGCTTTGAGTCTTCCTAGGGTGGTCTGATCTGAGGCAAAATCTGTTAGCTGCCCCTGATCTGAGCTCTGCAAATTCCTGACCTGGGTTTGAGTCTGAGCAAAAGTACTGATGCTGGACTCTGTCCCTATAAGCCAGAGGAAAGTTCTGTTGTCAGACCTGTAGGTTCCTCTTGGGTCTGGTATTTCTGCCCTGGTTTATCCTCTGCAGGCTGGGCTAGACTTGGAAGCCAGACCTTGTTCTATACCTGGGGTCTGTCTCATATCACTGCTGATGTTGTTGGCTTCTGAACTTCCTCCTTTCTCTGTATACCCCCAGGGCCACCCTACTCTGGGAAGCCACCACCATGCCATAGGCATGTCCCCTTCATATTCTGTCACGGATTTGCAACATGGGTCTCAGTAGTGATAAAGCTGCCAGTTGGTACCTGTCCCTGTAGGAATGCCCTGGCTTGGGTCTGAGATCTTCTTGCCCTAATATACAGCACCTTTGTGGGCCTTGGGGTAACTATCTGTCCATGTTCAGTCTTTAGTGAGTTTAGATTTCTCTTTCTGTCTTACTCTGCCAAGCTGTACTAAACAAAGGACTCATTGTGACTTTTTCTGAATTTGCCCATCAGGATTCAGTCCCGTGAATTTTCTAGATGTTTGGAGAAGTTTCCAGAGAGGAGCTCACAATATCACTATCACTCCACCATCTTAGCTCTTAGAATACAGACCCTCAAAGGGTCTGTATTCTCATAAAGGAGCTCAGGGCTCAGCAAACTTATTCTGTAAAGAGTCTGAGAGTAAATATTTTAGGTATTGCAAAGAGGCAAAATTGAGGATATTACATAGATATTTCTATAACAAGAGAAAATAAAATTCTACAAATGTTTTACTAATAAAATTCAAATTTTAACAACCATTGAGTACATTTTTTTTTTAATATAGGTCTACCACTAAGAAGAATTGGAGTCTTTTTGGAGAACAACATTTTGCTTAACTGGGCTTCAAAGTCAGTGATCCCTTCCATCAAAATCGATTGCAAATGTCCATCTGTTAATGCTGCCCCGTAATTAGATTTTATCTTTGAAAATACTTTTCATGCAGCATCAAGGTCCAAAAGCTGCTGCTGGAACAGTAGTTTGAGCTCAGAAAATATATCTGTTCGAGGTGGCTAGGTGGTGCAGTGAGTAGAGCGTCGACCCTGGAGTCAGAAGGACCTGAGTTCGGATTTGACCTCAGACACTTAATGCACATACAAACAAAAACCTAGCCATGTGACCTTGGGCAAGTTACTTAATGCCCTCCAAAAAGCAAAAAAAAAAAAATTATATATATACACACACATATATCTGTTCCCAATTATTGTGGGAATGGAGATTCCTATCTCGTTTTACATTTTGGCAGCACTGGAAGTATATAAAGCAGTTTGATGTTACTACTGAAGTCCCCAAGTCTGAGGGCAGGAGTTGGGGAGGCAAGAGAGAGCGGGAATGTGATAAGGGCCTACACCAGGATTGGGGCAGTGTCAGAGAAAAGAAGAGAAGGAGGTGTACATAGGCCATGTCACAAAGGGAAGATCGAGAGAACTTGACCAAGGACTGGATAGAGGGGATAAGAGAAAATGTGGAGTTGAGGACACTGGTCACAAACCCAAGTGACTGCAAGGATGATGGTGCCATGAAATAACATGGAAGTTAGGAAGATGGGAGGGCTTGGGGTGGGGAAAGAAAATGAGTTCATTTTCGATATGTTGAGTTTAAGATGCCTAAGGAATATCCAAGTCAAGGTATCTACTAAGCAGTTGAAGATGTGAGACTGATGGATGGAAAGAAGGTTAGGGCTGGGCAAGTAGATCAGAGAATCATCTGTCCAGAGATGGTCACTGGAACGCCAAGTGAAGGACTACAGAGGGAGAAGAAAAGAGGGCCCAGGGCAAAGTCTTGTGGGTTACTCTCAGTGAGCAGGCATGACCTGGAGGAAGAATAAACAAAGGAAACTGAGAAGGAAGTAGGAAAGGAGAACCAGGAAAGAGTGAAGCCCCAAAAACCTGGAGAGAAAAGAGAATCGAGAAGAGGGAGATTAGCAGTGTCCAAGGCTGCAGCAAGGTCAAGGAGGGTGAGGATGGAGAAAAGGCCACTGGGTTTAGCAGCATAAGTAAAGAAACTTTGAAGAGAGAAAGTCCAGCTGAATAATGAGGTTGGGGTTATCTTTGACGAGGAGTAAGGCCTCCTCTTCATAGAGATGGGGTGCAGGAGGAGAGAGGGGCACCAGTGGCTGATGGGAGAAGAGAGTGCTCACTGAATGGCCTTCATTTTTTTCCTATAAAATAGGATGCCAGGTTCTCAGCTGAGAGAATGAGAGGAGGGGGAACCATCAGAGGTCTGAGGAAGATGAGAAGGTCTGGAAGAGCTGCTGTGGAAGCTGAGAGAGTTGATAAGGGGGGTAGAGTAGGATTGCCAAGCAGCAGTGAGGACCCAGGTGAGGTTGGTAACCAATTTGTGGTGGATTCAACCAGAACTCTGTGTGATATTCTCCAGCTTTACTCAGGAGCATGTGTATAGAAGCAAAGGCAACGAACAGGGAGGTTAATTGAAAGCTGGAATTCGGGTCAGAATTTGATCCCAGGTTCTTGTTGACTACAAAATTCAGCCCTGTTTGCACTTAGACAGGCTGCCTCTCCATGAAGTATTCACCACTCAGACTTCCTGGGTTCTCCCCTCCTCAGAGCTCCCAAAGAACTCATCTTCTTAGAGCCCTCACTGTGACCCGCCCTGCCCCCACTGGGGTATAACACTAGTTGGACATCAAGGTCTAATCTCCCCAGAGGGAGGAGGAGCTCCTCTGGAGGACAGAACAGCATATCTTATCCCCCGGAGCCTGAGCACATACATCAGGAGGTGTTACCCTCCTTCTTCCTTGGGTTAACAGGTCTTTGTGTCTGTTTTTTATTTGCTTATCTGGACACAAGAGAACAGGGAGCACCGAGATCACCTATCTGTAAGCCCAGCTCTCTGGGTGTAGCGAGCAAGCTACAGCTTCAGGAATGCCTGCTTCATTCATTTCTTCACTCAAAGGGCAGCAGGTTGAGAGACCTGGACCCAGGCCCCTGAGGACTCGGGGTCAAGCTCTGCCTCTGGCACCTGCTAGCCATGGCTCCCCCACCCCGCTACGTGGCTTCCTCCATGATCCCCCAACCAGCTTCTCATCACTGTTGTGAACTCTTCCCCAGTATTACTATAACTACCAAGTACAAGGCGCCTGAAGGCTTGAAAAGCACTTCATGGACATCTTATCCTCAAACTCTGGGAGTTGGCTGCTACACAGATAAGGAGACTGAGTCCAAGAGAGGTTAAGCAGCCTGCGCAGTAGGAAGTGTCTGAGGCTGTGTCTGAACTTGGGACTCCCCGAGGCCAGGCCCAGGCCCCATCCACCAAAACATGTCTCTGCCCCTGGTGACTGGTGGAAGGAGTTTCCCCACCTGGAGCTTCCCTGTCAGAAGAAGCAAGGGTCTCACCCTTAGCCCTTTGCGTGCACAGGCTGTTTCCTGTAGAGTGTAATCTCCTTGAGGGCAGGAGTAGTCATCCTGTCTCTGTAACCCTGTATGTGGAGCAAAGGCCTAACACACAGCAGATGATAATAATGAGTTAACTGCAATGAATTTCTGAAAGAAAAATCCCTCCTCCACCAGCAGAGAAGCCTCTCCCACCTCAAAGGGCAGCACAGACTTCAGCACCATGGACAGGCCAGGACTAACTAGGAGCTGGGCCTGTCCTCCCTCAGTTCACAGCCAATGCAGGGGTGGGAAAGAGGGTGACCAAAAGAAAAACCGTGCCTGGTGATGGACAGGCCGAGAGAAGCTATCAGCCAGTGAGGAGCTAAGTGGGCAGAGTGGTGGGCCTGGATTCAGGAAGACCTGAGTTCAAATCCAGCCTCAGACAGCTCCTAGCTGTGGGTCCCTTAGAAAGTCATTGAACCTCTCTGTCTGCCTCAGCTTCCTCAGCAGTAAAATGGGTACGATAAAAGGACCTCCCTTCCCAAGGTTGTTTGGAGGAGGAAATGGGATCTTTGTAAAGTATTTTGCCAACCTTAAAGCCCCAAACAGAAATGCTATGATAGTTGTTATTCCAAGGCAGGGGAAGGCTCCCTGGTGGGCTTTAAAAGGGGGTAAAATCACAAGCCCCAAAGGTTGAGGGTAACACAAGCCTGGGCTTCTGGGCAGAGCAGGTAGGATTGCTATTTGTTACTGGGAAGGGTCCAATCACCTGTGGGTCACTAGAAACTTCAGTGGAAGATTTTTAAGTCAAAGAGGAGAGGTTCAGAGTGGCCCCTCATGCTTCCTTCGCCATCTTCCTCCAGACCATTTAGACAAAGATGGAGAGGCAGGATCCTGGGAAGGGAGCCTGAGAACAGCACTCGGCTGATGAGCTGAGGTCTCCTGGGACCACACAAAGCCCCCTCCCTGAGAAGTGAAGGGGCAGGGACGCCATGAGAAGCCTGGGAAGCACAAAAACCTGAGTTCAAATTCTCCCCATGCTGTGTGTGTAAGGCTCTAAATGCCAGTGGGGTGCAGGGGGAGACTCCTCCATGGGAGTTCCAAACAGCCTCTTTTTTCCAAGACTCATTGCACATGACTCCCCTTCAGAGACTCTGTTCTGGCCCAACCCACCCCTGGATGTGCTTCACACAACGATTGCCCCCAAGTCTAGAACACGCCCCTCCCTCAAGGTGCAGCTCGAGCATCACAAACCACACTTATCCTCCCCAGATGCCCCGAAACCCAGCCCTCTATTGAAGGAGAGCTCAGGGCAGCTGGAACCCTGAGAGCCCCTGCTCTCAGGCCCCTCCCAGCCCTGACATCCCCTGTCCTCAGGCCCCTCCCAGCCCTGACACCCCCTGCTCTGAGGCCCCTCCCAGCCCTGACACCCCCTGCTCTCAGGCCCCTCCCAGCCCTGACACCCCCTGCTCTCAGGCCCCTCCCAGCCCTGACACCCCCTGCTCTCAGGCCCCTCCCAGCCGTGATCTTCCACGTTCTAGGTTCTAGCCCTCCCCCGACATTCCATTCTCCCCGCCCCCCACTCACCTCCATCTGAATCACGTCGTAGAAATCCCTACGAAAGTCGGTCACGAACATGGTGCGGGTGCGGGCGCGGGGTGCGGGGCGCGGGGTGCGGAGCGCGGGCTCCTGCCGAGTTCAGAGGCAGAAGTGGACTCAGATTCGTCCCGGACCCAGACTAGGGGCAGGCGCACAGAGCCCAGAACACCCTCAACACTCGCGCCAAAATCCGCCTCTGCCCATTGGCTGCAAGGCGCTCACCAATCGCTGCTGGAACCGCAGAGCTTCCTGAATTGTGATTGGAAAAAACTGAGGGGGTGGGTCTTAAGGGCCAGCCAATAGCCGTTTAGACTCTCTCACGTTCTGGGAGACCACGCCCCTCCAGGAGATGATTCCTCATCTGTGTCCTTGTTTTGTTGTCTCTACCCTCATGCCGGAAGTTCACTGTCATGCCGGAAGTTGAGACGCCATCTTTGTTCTGGGCAAACAATCCGATTCCCTCAGCACTTTACCACAGAAGAAACCTTACTTGGAACAACGCCCCATTCAGTCAAAATCATGTAAACCACTTGAATAGTGTCCGGCCAAAATTTTGTCCTACTTTGTCTCTTCTGTCACTTCAGTAGTGTTTTCGAAAGTAGTCACCCCTCACTTCCGCCCAAGTTCACAATGAAGACGCATAGAGCGGTTCTGCTCGCTTGGCCTTCTGGGTAGTGTAGTCTTCAGCGGGAGAATGGGAACTACCATAGCATCCTTAGTAGGGGGTAAAGTTGTTCAACGACAATCCAAATCTTTGATAGCAACAAAAATGCGATCTTTAGTGGATGTCTGGTGAAGGACACATTATTTGTTAATTAGCCAAAGGGATGGGGATGCGCTTGGCTGGATCCGCCCCCTCATTCCGGAGTCCCCCTTCCGATCACCCCCTCCCACCGCACAGATGAACCATTTCCGGCGGGCGCCGCGCAGGCGCGCCTCGGGCTGCGGCTCTTCCGTCAGGCCGCTCGCTCCCTGGCTCCCTTGCTGTCCGCCGGGGTTTTCTCTTCTGGAGCCGCAGGCGCCCGGGACCATCTTCAGCGATGGTAAGCGCCCCGCCGCCCGGCCTGCTCCCCGGCTCCCGAGCCCGCGGCCCTCATGGGGCCTCAGGCCGCGGGAGGCTGCCGCGCTCCCCCTCCCCCAGTTCCTTCGAGCAGGCCTTTGGGCCCCGCCCCCAGAAGCGGCCTCGGGGTGTCTTGGGGGGAGCCAACGAGGTGCTGGGGTGCGGCAGTGTGGAGTGCGGGCTGTCGGAGCTGGGAGACCCTGGCCAAGTCACTTCCCCGTTGCCTGCATTGGTTAATTCCTCTGTAAAATGCGGGGAGCAGCCTCAGATGGGGCCCGAATTGTCGGGAGGATTCCCCTCGTCCCTGTCTTCCTGCGGGCCGGCCTCATTTCCCTCTTCTGTAAAACGCGGCCTAGAAGCGCCTCCCTCCCTGGGCTGGTGGGTTCGCTAGCTTGGCCGGGGTGCGCCCTCCCCTCCCTCAGGCCCGGCCTCGGGATCCCTGAGACTCCTGGAGGGAGACTTCCTTTGGCCTCTGTTTGTGTCCACTGAGCGCTGTCAGAGGTGCTCAGTCAGTGCTTCTGATGGGTGGGCTGATGGTCCCGGTCCCGTCTCCCTGGGGCCTCCTTGAAGGTGCTGGACTTGCCAGAGCCCGCAGAGGCTTCGGGGGGGGGGGGCCTGGACCACCCAGCTTTGTCCTGAGACCCCCGAGAGAGCCCGCCCGCGTCCTCCCAGTCTGCGCAGGCGCTCTTTTCTTTCACTGAGGTATTGATTCCCAGTTTAGGGAGTTGCTGAGGGCAGACACAGATGGGCCCAGAGAAGGCGGGATTCCCAAAGTCACCAGCAAGCCGGCCTCACCCGCCCACAGCCTGGAGCTTGATTTGGCCAGTTGTGGTGGGCTGTGAAGAGGGCTTGGCGACGCCGCCAGCCTGGGCTTCCCCAGCCTCAGTGTCTCCCTCGGGATCCGAGATAGAAGTAAAAGCATGAAGCAGCCCCTCCTCACAGGGCTCTTGTGACCCCCTGTGCACTGCTGCCAGGAGGAAGTGGTGATTGACCCGCCTTAACGGAAGCTGCTCTTGGACTGCAGCCCATGATGGGCACTTCGTCCCAGCTCTGTGGGGGCTTCTCAGGAGGATGCACTGTATCCAAGGCCACTTTTCAATTCTTTCTCCTTTCTCCGCCCTCCTTGCCATATCATACCCCTGAGAACAGTCCTTCTGCCCAGCTACATTTCTCTAGGTCTGCACAGCGGTCATTAACTTGGTGTCCAGGGTCCAGTGCTGTGGCCCTTGGGGATATGGGAATTTGGCCTTCGTGAATCTTGCAGACCAGTGGAGGCGCAAGACCCATTCTGAGTTAGGGTTATTGGCATGTGGCAGTTGTAAGCATTTATTAAGCACCTAGGGTGTGCCAGGGCCTATGCTAGGCTCTTAGGACACAGAAAGAGGCAGAAGACAATCCCTGACCTTGAGGAGCTTGTGTTCTAATGGGGGACAGCATCCAAACTTCTATGGACAACAGGACACTAGAAATAATTGTTTTTCCAACTTACTTGAAGAGTTGACCATTGGCTTGGGTTTTAAAGGCTTTGTCATTGTTCAGTTGTTTCAGTTGGGTCTTACTCTTTGTGATTCCATTTGGGGTTTTCTTGGCCAAAATATTGGAGGGTTTGGGATGAAGTGACTTGCCCAAGGCCACACAGCTAGGAAGTGTCTGAGCCTGGATTTGAACATAAGTCTTCCTGACCCCAGGCCTGGTGTTCTCTCCACTGTACCACCCAGCTACCCATAAAGGTTAAGTTGGAATGTAACACTGGGAAAGGAAGCTGTTCCAAGCTTAGGAAACCACTGGAGCCTGCAGTGTTCAGCGCAGGTAGTTGTGTACAGGTTCTCAGTCATGGCATGCTGGTTTGGGCGCAATCAGAAATACAGGGCCAGTTGAGCTCTGCTGCTGGGGGAGTGAAGAGCTGAGATGAGAAGCCAAAGGGGAAAGGATTCCAGGCTGGGAGGGACCCTGGAAACCTCTGGATCCAAGGGACAGCAGGGGAAGGAAAGGAACTTGCCGGGGGTCACAGGTCAAAAACACTAAGGTGAAAAGCAAGGAGTTCACAGCAGGACTGTGCTGCCAGAGAAGAGAGAACTGTGGCCCAGGGCTCGAGGGACTGGCCAGCCTGGGAATGGGGGTGACTGCAGCTTTGATATGAAGGCCCTCATGCTTGAGGTGGCCAGGGCTCAAGGACAGACAAAGAGGGATGGGGCTGGCCCAGGCTCTTTGGAACGGGGAAGTGCCTCTTCCACTGGTGACTTGGCCTGGGTCCCATGGCCTGGGCAGCTGGCTCTCCACTGCCCAACCAGCCACCTCCTAGACTCCCAGTGCCCTCTCTGGTGGTGAAAGATGAAATGAGAATTTGTTTTGGGCTCAGTGGAGGCTCACGGTTCCAAGACTTATTTTGTGGCCTTCACAAGCCATCTAACTTCTGAGCCGCAGTTTCTCCAAGACTCCTTGCTTCAGGTGGTTTTGTAAGCCCCCAGTGCTGTGAATGTGACGTATTATTATTGCCCAGTGGTGACTGAGGTAAAATGCTGGTGGGAGGTCACTCTGGGGCCAAGTTCCTGGCCACAGTGTGTAGCATTCACCCAGAGATGGAGAGAAATGGTTAGTAAATAACAAATCGTTGGGAAGATCCCTGACCTTTCCCAAAAATCGACTGCCCCTAGTCTGTCTTATCTAGGTAGGGATGTTGCCCCAACTAGAAAAGCTTAGAAGAATTTAAGGTAAATTTGGCCCACTCAGGCAGGTTTGGGGGCACAGTAGCTAGGTCCTTCGTTTACAATGTACAAGGTTGGGGGTGATTTCAAAGTAAATAATTTGATCAAAGGCCCCTAGCGCCTCATAATCATTCTCTCTCATAAGCCTTGAGTGGGTTTCATGAGAGGTCTTTGACCTTCAAGAGTGTTGATGGCCCCTTTTATTAATTATATCTAGCATCATTAATTACCCAGAAGTCATGTCACATGATAAGGAACGTTTTTCTCTGATTCTCTTGCCTGTGTGCCTCCTTTAGGAAAGGTCAGCTGGTAAAGAAGGTGCCAAGCCCCTGGGTGGGGCTGAGCTGGCTAATTATTTAGAATGAGTCGGAGAGCCCACGGGAGAGCCCTGGGGGAAGCATGAGAATTGACTCTGTCTCTCTTGGAGGGGGGTAAGAGGCAGAGGGTCAGCTCTGCTGTTCCCCAGCTGGGTGACCTTGAGCAGGACCCTGAGCCTCTGGGCTTCTGTTTTCTCCTCAGGAGAGCCTTGCACCAGCTCAGGGCCTCTCAGTTGGTTTCATATCCTGGTTCCCTCTGACCATCCCAGACCCTTTGGCCATCCGGTGCAGCCTCACAGAATAATGGAAGGAAATGCTGCATTTGATCTAGAGATTAGGAAAAATAAAGAGGCAGGTTTTTTCCCCACCCAAGTTCACAGACAACCCCCCTCCCACCAATATGTCTATGGATCCCAGATTAAAAAGTCCTGGCCTGGGTGAACTCGAGTTCCTGTCTGGCTTTCTGTAATTGATGTGGCGACTTGCCAGTTTTAAGGCATCTGTCCCAAAGAAAAGCGGTTCTCTTTCTGCAGTCCTTCAAGTCCAAATCCAGTGGATCAGTAGACATTTAATAGGTTCTTAGTGTGTGCCTAGAGCTGGGGTAAGCACAGTGAGGGGAAATTGGGCATAGATGATGGGCTGCTACCTGTAGATGTTCAGTGGGGCAGGAGCATAGGGTGAGAAAGGAAGGATGTGAGGAGGGAGCCCCCAGTGACTGCTGGCCTGGTAGAGGCTGGGTACCCATAGGGCTTTCTAAGGTCAGGTGGTATCTGATGGTAGAAACAGTCATTGAAGGTTTGCTATAGACTCATTTCCCTCTGGGCAGTCACTTGAGTGTTATGGAGGGTAGGCTACAAATGGGAAGAGCTCTAGCTAACCTCGAGGGGTTGTCCATGCACCCCTCCGTTGTCATGAAGCCCTTGCCATGGCCACAGTGATCTCATTGGGCAGGCAGTAGGCCAGGGAGGCTCAGCTTGGGGGTGAGACTTGTAAATCTCACTCCAGGGTCTCTCCCTTCCCCTGAGGCCTTCTGCACTTGACTTTGAGGAATATAGGCTGTTAGGAATGCCTCCTGACAACAAGCCACAGGGGAGTTCTCATCTCGGATGGCCCTGCAGGTACCCAGGGCTTGGAGGCCAGGCAGGGACCCTGCATAGACACAGACTGTGGAGGCTGCATGGGCCCCTGTGGGGCCTGGTGGCCAGGGGGGGTCCCTGCATGCATACAGACCGTGGAGGCTGCATGGGCCCCTGTGGGGCCTGGTGGCCAGGGAGGCCCCTGCATGCATACAGACCATGGGGGCTACGTGGGCCCCTCTGGAGCCTCGAGGCCAGGCAGGCCATGTAGGCCCAGCCCCCACATGGACTAGCTGCTCCAGCCAGGCCAGCCAAGTGCCTGTCAGCCACGTGGGGTGGAACACAAAGGGCTTCTGGAATCAGAAACACATTGAGCTTGAACGTGCCAAACCTGAGCCATCAGGTTGATCCACTTTTCACAGTTTTTCATCTGCTGTTGTGACCCCAACTGACCTTGCTTAAGTGGACACTGCCTTACATGCCGTCTCTCTTTTTTCTCCAGTTCTCTTTCAATATGTTTGACCACCCCATCCCCCGCGTTTTCCAGAACCGCTTCTCCACCCAGTACCGGTGCTTCTCCGTGTCCATGCTCGCGGGACCTAATGACAGGTCAGATGTGGAGAAAGGAGGGAAGAGTATGTGCTTGTTTTTTTTGACTAATCGCTTTTCCTGGCCCGTAAATCAGTCTTCTTAGCAACCTCCTAGAACACTTCTTGGCCCCTTGGGGACCTGGACCATGAGTTATAATGGAAAGTACTTGTTGTCCCAGTTTATGAAAAATACAGCCCTGAATTTCTGACCAGACCAGAGGCCTCATCATGGCCAATAGCCTAAGCTCCTCCCCAGAGTAAACTGTACGCAGTAAAAATCCTTGAGGCAGAAATGTCCGCCATCATAAATTGTTCTTTAAATAAAGTTGAATGTAACAGATAGAAAGTCCCTTTGTTTTCATGTCGTCCTTTTAAAAAAATCTCTCATGTTCTCTCTGCAGTAATTATGCCCCCCTCGGCCCTGGATCAGCTGAGTAAGTATTTCCTAAATCATCGGGTAATGTTTGGGGTCACAGGCCTTAGCTTCACATCCCAGCTCTGGCCCTTATTGCCATCTGGGCAAGTAAAATGAACGGCTCAGATCAGCTGACCTCCCTGGGACCCTGACCATCCGAGCAGCTGCCTTTGTATAGGACTTGACTGCTTCCCAGTAACTTTGGGTAGGAGAATGGGGATAATGCCCATTCTGCCCCCAGCAAAACCAAGGCTCAGGGGAGAGGGTGTTACATGCCTAGTCACACAGATTATGGGGGCTTTAGACCGCGTGGCGATTAAAAAATCTGGGAGACATACTCTCTGGGTAATTTAATCATATTACTAATAAGGCTAGTACGTTATTAATAAAAGGGTGGTCATTTGACTGTCTCTCTTGGACCAGAGACAGTCATGGTGGTGGGTTCACGTTTCTCATTCCCTGAGGGGTGGCAGTCAGCTCGTATTGGATAACACAGGGGGAGGTGGGCTGGTCATCCAGGTCACAGAGACTTCCCAAACCCGACCTGTCTGAGCAGGAATACTCCCATCAGCCCAGACTCAGGATTTCTTTTACTGTCTGGGTAGATCTCAGCCTAGGGAATTCTTTAAGAGGGATCTCCCACACTGATTGGTTCCCGGAGGAGTAAGTAGAAAAGGGGAAGAACCTTGGTCTTAATATAATAGTTACTTAATTAAATATGAGAGAAATAGTCATTCCTCACAGTGGTTGAGAGCTGGCTCTTATGACAGCCCAGCTCACTCTCTCCACTGAGCCACACTGCCTCTTGCCGGGATGTTCAGGCAGATGAGGAAGCTGTAAATAAGTAGTCCCAGCTGGAGTGTTCCTGCTAATGGGGTGATCCAAAGGGGCTAAAAATATCCCCTCCTGGCTGAGTCACTGGAGTGCCCAAGAAGAGCCTAGGGCTTGGAGCTGGCAGAGGACTGCCAGAACTGGAGCCTGAGAAGGAAGCAGCCTGAATGTCAGCGTGTTTTAGCTTTTAGGCCTCTCGAAAGCAGACAACAGTTCAAGGGTAGAATGGTCTTGGAGCTGAAGTTCAAAGGAAAGGACCATTCCCAAGATCCCTCCAGGCAGCCCTGGAGGTCTGTGGTCCCCTCCCACCTCCCAGGTGACCACTGTAGGTCGTGTTGTTGAGGAGCCCTTCTTCAGGGCGTGTCATCTCCACAACTAGGTCATATGTAAGCACCTGGGTATTCTCTTTGTAGCCTTTACAGCCCTTGTATAGCCTCCATCTCTGGCAGAGGGCTTAGCTTACTGACTGCCTGAAACATACTCACTTGTCCTGTGTGGTGGCTGAAAGTAAGGGAGATGGGCAGCACTGGTCACGATGATAGGAACTGGCATCTGCAGGATGCCTTCCAGCGCACACTGTCCTTCGCTGGTCATGGCAGCCTCAGGCTGTACCCGGGGTGGGCATTGTTATTCCCACTCTGCTGATGAGAAGTGCTAGGTTCAGAGGGCTAAGGTATTGGCACAAAGTCCCATTGTAGCCCAGGAGTGTCAGACTCCATTTCCTGATATGCTGCTGCTGCTTCCCAAGATGAGGAAGTCTTTGGGCATGTGCTGTGTGCCAGTGCCCAGCCCCATGCTAGTAGTCAGTTTGGTCTGTATAGCTGAAGTTTGCCCCAGGATCAGCCCTCAGGGCTGGGACATGAAGTGTAGCTCTTGGCAGGGGATTTGGAGAGAGCCTGTGTTCAAAACCAGCCTTTGCTGTTTTCTGCATGTGCAGCCATGGACCAGGAAATGCTTTACCTTGAAAATCAGGGCATTGAATGAGTTGTTCCCTTAGACTCATCAAAGACTAGTTTGTGAGTCTTTGATGTCTGGTCTACATCAGAAAACCAGGTTGGGTCAGCACCAGGGTATCTATGTAAGACCCAAAGCAGCTCTCTAGCTGTGGAGCAGAGGCCTTCCTGCCCAAGAACAGGGTTCAAGCAGGGTCAGGCATTGCGTCTGTTGATTCAGCTTTTTCTAAAGAAAGCTTCAGCCTCCTCTAGAGTCTTACAGGAGTGCCCTCCCCTCTCCTTGCCCTGTGAAGACATGGGGGCAGGATCTTGGCCCTTCAGGCTTGCTATTTCCCATCTCAAGGCTCCAGGGAAGCTTGGGTTTTCACAGCCATTCCTTGACCTCAGTCTCATTGAGAAAACGGGGCAGATGTTTCTTCCTGAAACAAGAGTAGCCAGCACTGAGTTGTGGCATCCATGCTTCATGAGTTCAGAGAACTTAGAGATTGGTAGGTGTCTCCACTGGTTGCCAAAAAGGTCGACGTGCTGGAGCTGAATGGAGGCATGGGAGAGGGGAGGCCTCTTATTTCAGGGTGGGGGGTCAGCTGAAGCAGAGGTAGGAGAGGGTATGCCAGCTTAGCCCAGCCAGAACTCTTCTCCCTCCTCCAAGGCAGTGACTATTTGGTATTTTTTACGTTTAGAGTGACCAGGGAATCCTGTGTAATAGGGGCTGTGCTAAACACCATTTTAGGAGGCAGATATGTGATTGCAAAGGAAACTGGGTGAGAGATTTGGTACAAATTAGAGAAGCAGTAAAGAAATCCTCCTGGCACATCCTGCCCTCAGTGACCCAGGGATATCACTGACTTTCTCTACACCAGAATTACAGAATTGATTCCAATTGAATTCTGGACTCTAGCAAGAATGAATCAATGCGTGAGTAAAGAAGCAGTTAAGCTCTCAGTGTGGGCCTTACCCTGGAAATATAAATACAAAAGTAAACAGTCTCTGCCTGCAGCAAAGTCTTTGTCTCTAGACAGAGTAGTGGTGGCTGGGGAAGGGGCACTCTACATGGGGTTGGGGAGTAAGGCCATAGGACAGCATGTTGGCACCTCCTGTCCAGGAACAGCGGTGTGCTGATTGGATTGAGGATCCTGGTTCCAGGCTGAGGTGAGGGCACTGAGGGTAGTTGGTGAGTACAGCTGTGAAAGAGAAGGCCAGAGAGCAGGGAGCTACTGACAGACTTTGTACACAATCTGCCAGGAAGCAGGAGTTGGCCATACTTAGAGGGCCATGGCTGTTAGCAGGCTGGCTGTTCACTCCCCCATGCAGGCTGCTGCCCTTCCATAGCACAGTAGATGTTTTGTGAGAATAGAGAACTGCTGTGGCTAAAAACTCCTCCCAGGTGCCAGACCCTCTGGCCATGGGCAACTCCACACTTCAGCAGGTCAGCTTCATCACTGGCCTCTCCTGGGAGTCACTGGCTTCATCTGCCTGTGTGTGAGCTTTAGCTCCACCTCGAGAGCCCAGAGGCATTGCTCCTGTTGAGTAGGTAGGACCCAGGTGGAATGAGACCTTGTGCCCTGATCATCCCAGCCCCTCACAGAGCCGCCTGGTTCATCTCCATCTCACAGAGTGAGGAAGCAGACCCAGAGTAGTAGTTAGCTACCCTTTGGGAGGCCACAACAGGCATGGGCCTCCCCAGCATGTGGGCTTAGGCCCAATTTAGTGTCCCTGGCAGAGAATGCCCCCCACTGTGCGCACTGCTCCATGCTGGAGGGATGATGGAGGTGCTTTGAAAAGCTGCCTCGGTGATTCCTGCTGTGTTTGGCCTCGAGCACTTCTCTGGCCAGCTGTGTGTCGAGGGCAGAGGGCCTCCTGGGCATCCTTGGGATCACCCAATTCTATCCCTGCATTTTATAGATGAGTAACCCTCAGCCCAGAGTGAGGAATGACTCGTCTGCTAGAAGGAGTAGTGGAGTAGAAGGAGTAGATTTACACCCAGGCCCTCACTCCTGATTCTCCAGTGACTCAGTCCTTTACCAGTTGCCCCCCAGTCCCACACAGAATGCAGAACATATTTCCCTAGATGGCTCTGTCTGTAAACCAGGAGTGGCAGCGTGTGGCTGTCCCCTTGCTTTAACCCTTGGTGAATGTCTGGGGAGGAGGCAGACCCAGACTGGAGGCTGGCAGCCCCACAGCCACCCTTATGAGGCTGCCCAGGGCTCCAGAACAATCTGTTTCTGGCCAAGCCTTGGACACTTGGGCCTGGCTTGCACCTGGGGATGGGAGGTGTGGCCAGAATGAGAGGGAAGTGACCTGTCTCCTGATATATTGAAATAGAAATTAAAATGAGCAGAGATGAGGTGAGGGGACTGAGCCAGGACATTTCCCACGGGAAAGTGTTGTGGTGAGCTTGGCTCTTCTCCCTGCAGACACCACAGAATCTGGGTCTTACACAGCCTTTTCTTCTAGGTCGACTTAACATCACTTATCCCATGTTGTTCAAACTGACCAATAAGAACTCTGACAGGATGACCCACTGTGGCGTATTGGAGTTTGTGGCAGACGAGGGCATTTGTTATCTTCCCCACTGGGTGAGTAATTCCCCCAGCATTCCCTGCCCAAGGTGACCCATGTGGCATTGGGTCCATAGGGTCAACAGATGGTGTCCATAGCAGATGACCCTGGAGTTTCTCTCTGTTGTGGGCTGGTGGCCCTGTGGGCCCAGTCACAGATGGATGACTTAGTGGTCAGCTAAGGACTTGCATAAAGCTGAGGGGGAAATCCTCTCCCATTCACAGGTGGCCCCAAGCTAAGAGGGGGCAGCCAAAATTCTTAAAAGATCTAGGTAAATCTCAGAAACTGGACTCACCTTGGAGGAGTTACCAGTGAAAAGAACCTGAGCCAGAGGGAGTTCTAGTTGAATACAAAGTGATCTTCACTAATACTAGGGGAACCACTGGCCTAAAAAATCCCTGGGGAGGCCAAGGGGGAGGGCAGTTCTGAGCTGCAGCTCAGCATGAATCTTCAGTCATGGGACTGTGTCAGGATGCATGGAGAGGCTTGTTGGGCCTGGCCGGGCCCCTCTGGAGAGTAGCCAGAGGCAGGCAGCCAGGTGATCCAAGGCCTTGAGGGTGAGCCATTGGAGTGCCATTTGAAGGAGCTGGGGCTGGGGAGTGGGCTAGTGGGCAGGTGAGAAGTCTTTACAGAAATACATATGGCGGATGTGTCTGAGTGTTTGAAGGGCTGTCATAGGTGAGCTTTGTTCTGCTTGGCCTCAGAACAGAACCAGGAGCAGTACAGACAGGCAGATGCAGGCTTCATGCCAAGAAAACCTCATTCCCATTATCCAAACCTGTCCCTTATCCTGGGGGCCTCCATGGGGAGAGGGCGCCACCCCTCACTGGCAGTCTTTAGGCAGTGGTTGACTGAACAGTGGTTTGATTTGTGGCCCCATAGGGGACCTCCCAACCCCGAGCCTTGGGCCAGCCTTGCTGATGGGGGAGCCAACTTTAGCACACGCCACGGTCACGCCAGAGGCCTGCGGGACAGCATTTTGTACCAGCAAAGGAAGCCTCTCTGCAGTCGAGGTCACGTGTGCCCATAAGGTTTGAGAGAAGCCATTGCTGCCCCACTGGTGGCACATTCTGAGCCCTGCATCACTGCTGGGCCCATCCCTCTGCAGTCCCTTCAGAAAACAGACTGAAAACACTGGTTAGGTCATAGAAGTGCCAGTGAACATCTGCACAGCACCTCCCGGGTGCCCTGTGCTAAGTGCTTGGCACATCTGACCTCATTCCATCCTCTCAAAAACCCTGGGAGGTTGGTGGTACTGTCCTCATGTTACAGATGAGGAAACTGAGGCTGGCAGGGGAAAGCCCCTCAGTCAGACACTGGTTTACAGGACAAAGCCTCGTCCTGAGGCTGGCCTCCAGGCATCGATCCTGACTGGCCCCCTGCCAAGAATGCTCCCCCTCCTCACTGCCCCTTCTGGCCCCAGCCCAAGTCCCACCTTTTTCACAAAGCCTTTCCTGGTGGCCCTCAGTGCTCACGCCTCCCCGTACTGCTCATCTCCAGCTGATCGGTCTGTATCTCCCCACTGAGACCAGGGTCTCCCTGGGGGCCCCACGCTTCCTGCTGCCTGACTGAATTCTATTCCTGCATGTGCCACAAAACCCCATGAGCCAGCCATTTCACCTGACCAACCTCAGTTTCCTTTTCTGTCAAGTGAAGGGTTGCACCAGGTGACCTTTGAGATATATTCAGCTTTCAATGTCTCAGAGTAAAATTGTATTTGCTAAAGGAAATTCCTGAGGTCAGATCCTGGCTCTACCCTTTGGGCCACCTCTTAGCCCATGGGCCACATTCAGAGTAAAGCCAACTCTGGGCCTGTATGTCGGAAGGGGCAGAGCCTCAGGTTCCAAACCTGAGTGACTCCTAAGCTGGTTTCTTCATCTCTAAAATGGGCCTAAGAATGCCTGGGCTGCCTCCTACGAAGCACACTTGCCTCTCGTGTTGTGGGATGCCCAGCCGAAGCTGGGCATGCACTGGGGCTGCCTCCTCACCACTGGCCCTAGAGCTCCGACTCCAGAAAACCTTTGGCCATCTCTAATGAGTGACCAACGATATACACACAAGGTCATAGAGCTAGTAAGGGGCGGAGCCAGGACTCAAACCCAGCTCTCCTCACCCCCAGATCTCTGCTCTTAGCCTATGCTGAGGGAAGGGCTTTGGAAGCATTGGGGCCCTTTGGGCATTAATGAAGCACTTAGGGCAGCCAAGCAACAGGAGTCAACCTCAGTTTGTGACCATGACGTTGGCTGTGCATCCCCGCCTTCCAGTGGGCAGCAGGAGGGGCCTCCAGGGGCCATCCCTCTGGGCTCCCCCACCCAGGGCACTTACTCCCTGCCAGTCCAAGCCCTCAACCTTCACTGGTCATTTCTCCTTGACCCTGTCTCTGAGGCAGAAGTTGAGGCCAGCCCCTGGGCCTGAGATCTGTCCCTCACCCATGCTCTGCTCCCAGTCTGCCAGCCCAGCCCTTTCCCTCAGGCATCTTCTGTCTTCTCCCAGGGATACTCCACTGCATTCACTGCCTTTGTTTCTCACCTCCCCTCACCCCTGCACTCTGCTCCCTTTGGGGCCTCTTTCTGGCTTTCAAAAGGCAGTTTGGTGCTGGAATGGACAATGTTGGAGGTGAAGTCAGGGGACCCTGAGGTCAAATCCTGCCACAGACACTAGTTGTATGACCCTGGGCAAGTCTTTGGACTGCTTTTTGCCTCAGTTTCCTCATTTATAAAATGAGGATAATAACAGTGCCTGAACCTCGGAGCTGTTGCGAGGATAAAATGGGATGTTATCATTATTTTTTACACTGGTGCCACCTCACTCCTTGTGGCTGCCCTCCTCCACTCCCTGGCTGACTACTTCGTCTCCTCATCCATTAGACAGTTCCCTTACAGCAGATGTTCCCCAGGGCCCTGTCCTGTACCACCCCCCTCTCCCCTCTCCCCTCTCCCTTCTCCTCATGTTCCTTTAAAGGTCTCCCCAGTACCTCCAGGATAAAACACCTTGCTGTGGACCAGAGGCCCTCTCCCTGCAGGCTTCCATGTGCTTTTCCCTGTATTTCCCAGAGGTGCCTGCCCCATCCCCCCTCAGCACCCCTGGACACGGCTCGTCCCCAGACTCCTGCATCTGCACATGCCAATCCCTGTGTCTGTGGTGCACGCTGTCCTCAGAGTCCTTGTCTGCCCTCTGGCCCAGGGGGCCACTTGCCCCCTGAGCTCATGTACATGTAGTGTCCCCGGAGAATGGCAGCTCCTTGAGGGCAGGGACAGTCTCGTGCCTTATTTTGTATCCTTAGTGCTTAGGATGGAGCCCGGCATGTAGTAGGAGCTTAGTAAAGGTATATTGACTGGATGGTTCTGAGCACTGGGAACATAAAGACAGAGCTGAAGCCATGTCCTCTGGGGCTTCAGGACCTGAAGGAGCCCTTGGACCAAGGCCGCTAACCCTGCACTGGGCCCTGAGCCATCTAGACTGTGTGGATAGAATACTGCAAAACACGTTTTATCTGCCTCCTTGACACAGCTGTTCATCCCTGGTTTAAAATGCTTGGTGGCTTCTGATTGGTCATCTCCCCCCATCTCGTTTTCTGTGGAGTGTTTTGTGTCCAGTCCCTGTTGGTGAGGGCCCCTCCCTTGGGTGGGAACAGGAAATGGTCAGTGTGATCAGACAACAGGTCAGGGTAGGGTCCATAGCCACAGCCCTGGGCCCACTGGGCTCCTTCACCTTCAGCCCACTGGCTTTCCCTCCTGCTTCTGCTGACCTCCCCCTCTCAGCTCCTTCTGTCCAGGTAGGGCCACTCTCCTACCTAGCCCGCCTCCAGAACCAAGGTGACCACTGCTGTCCCTTGCTGTCATGTCCCGGGCAGCCTGGCTCAGGGGAGGTGCCAAGGCCCCCCTCCTACCTGCACTTGTCCTGAGGCCCCTTATTCTCACACAGTTGGCAGAGCATTGGTTTGTGCCCAGATAGGAGACCTGGGCTTGTAGCCAGGACTGGAGGGAAGCAAAGTCTCCACGTGATCTTTGGGTTCATCCCCAATGCTAACAGTGTGGCATCCTTGTGTCAGGGCTACAGATCCCTGCACCAGGAGCAGAGAGCCAGTCATTTACTGAGAAAGAACGCCAGGCTTGGGGCCAGGAGATCTGAGGGACCTCTCCCCACCATTTACCAAGGGTTATTTTTTTTTTACATTTAACGTTTTTTCCCTCAGTTACATGTAAACAAAAATTTTTTACATTCTTGTTTTAAAATTTCGAGTTCCTTGTCTCCTCTCCCCCTTTCTTTACATGTGCAATTAGGCAAAACATTTCTGTATTAGCCAAGTTGCAAAAGAAAATGCAGACCAAAAAAACCAAGAACAATTAAGTGTAAAAAAGCCTGCTTCTGTCATCAGTTCTTTTTCTGAAGTCAGAGAGCCTTTTTCATCATCCATAGGGGACTTTGAGCAACTCAGCTTAACCTGGCTGACAAAGCCACAGTTTTCTCACCTGTAAAATGGGTATTGTATCTGTCCTGGCTCCTTAAAATCCTAGGCTTGAGAACTGAAAGGGCCCTTTGGGATCACCCTGCCCTAATGCAGGCCTCTCCTTTTGTAGATGAGGAAAGAATGCTCAGTCAATCTGGTAGTGGGACTCCAGGCTTGCTTGGGGAACAGGGGGCAGAGCCTGGATTAGACTCCCACCCAGTCTTTTGACTCCATATCCAGGGCCCTTTCCAGGTTCTCTGTTGCCTTCCTCCAGGGTTGTAGGGCTAGGGACTAGCCTCTGGATTTGTCAGTCAGGGGCACTCCCTCTCCCAATGAGGGTCAGTACTGTCTCTGCACCTTTTAGGCTCAGGGACGTGTCTTGCCCAGGGTCACGTGGCTGGCAAGGTCAGAGGCAGGACTTTTACCCAGGCCTTGGACACTTTAGGGTCAGCTCTCTGTGCACTAGACTCTCAGCTGGAAGAATCCTGGAAATGTGGGTGGGATGTGGATCTGCAGAAGTTGGGGGAGATGATCCTGGTGCGGCAGAGATTGTAGGGATCCAGGGATCATTCCTACTTCTGCTTCTTTCTGTAGATGATGCAGAATCTGCTTTTGGAAGAGGGGGGCCTGGTGCAAGTGGAGAGTGTCAACCTGCAAGTGGCCACTTATTCCAAATTCCAGCCCCAGAGTCCAGATTTCCTGGACATTACCAACCCAAAGGCCGTGTATCCTTTGGGGTCCTGGCGGGGTGGGTGGGTCTGTGTCGTGCAGGTGTTTCTGTATTGCTGACTTGTTTCCCCATCCCCTCACCTCCCTCCAGCCTACCCACTGAGGCTTCCCTTGTAACAGGATAAAAGTGACCTTCAGGAGTCCCTGTCCAAAGACAGGAAAAGGCCAGTCACAGGGAAGTGTTTGTAGCCGGCCATCCTGAGCAAACGAAGTGAGAGCACACAGCCTGTTTCAGAATTCACGGGTAAGTGTTAGTGAAAGCCTGGCCACGGCTTGATAGATGCTCTCCAACCAGTGACTTAAGGGGTCTGTAACGTGACTGTGGCTTGAGTAAGCCAGAAGACAGAGGTCACTACAACACAAGCCCAGGACCCGAGGCTTCGGCTCAGCTCCCCGTCTCTTGTCCCCAGCATTTCCCTGCACACTCTTCTGGCCTGCCCACCGTGTGCTCTCCTTCAGGGCAGAGACTCGAGTTGGTTTAATCATCACCATCTGCTTAACTTTTGTTTTGCCAAGTAACTCATCCTGACTTGATTGCTTTTGTGCTTGGAGTGAGAAGGTAAGAAAGGTCCCTGTTGGTTCTCCTGTGATTCCCGAGTCCCACTGTTCTGGCCCTTTCTGATAGGAAAGGCTTGGTTGGCCGGACTGGGAACGGGGCCTTGGGGTTGCCAGTCCCTTTCAGGAGAGGTCTCTACTTCTTGCCTTGTTGCCTTGACACAGTTTGTTGACAGATTGGAAAATGCTTTGAGAAACTTTGCCTGTCTGACTACTGGGGATGTGATTGCGATCAACTACAATGAAAAGGTGGGTCTGGGTGTGGGCGCGGCCCAGCCTGGAGGGTCTCCCAGGCACAGTGCAGTTTGGGATGCTGAGCTGGCTGACCACTGGATGGGCAGCACCCCTCCATTCGCCACTGGGGCACAGCCTGTGGGTGAGGCCTTCCTGGCCTGTTAGCATAGTTGCTCAGGACCTCTGGGAGTGTACCTCGGGTGTGCTCAGAAAAGCTACACATCTCTCTCCTGCAGCCTAGACATTATTGAACTATGCATGCTCCAAAGAGATCAAAGAAAGGGCAAGAGGACCCTTGTACAAAGCCCCTTTGTGGGGGCCAGGCAGAAATGGAGGGGATGGGAACTGATTGTGATAGAATAGTGCTGGGAGGGGGTTAAAGAAACACAGAAAGAACTGCATGAAATAATGGAAGTGGAATGGGCAGAACCAAGAAGACGTTGTACCCAATAACAGCAATATTGTTCCCAGAGTTACCGTGAATAATTTAAATGTTCTGAGAATAGTAACATTCAGATCAGCTACAAAGGACCTGTGAAGGAGGATGCTGTGCGCCTCCAGAGAAAGAACTGACACATAGAAGAATGCATAGTATGGTTTTACATATATGTGCATGCGTGCTTGTGTGTGTGTGAGAGAGAGAGGTGACCCCTAGCACTGGCTGGGGAGGGTTTGGAACTTAAAATGTAACAAAAACCTTTTAAAAAAAAAAGTCCCAAATCCATGGACCCTGGGTTCAGTAGCCCTGGTCTGGATGTTCTGTGAGGCTCCTTCTAAACTCCTATAATCTCATGACTTCTCCATCCCCTCCCAGCCTCCAGAGACTGGGGTAACTGGGAGAAGCAGGAAGTCATGTTGGCACCAGTGTCAGAGAGAGAGCAAGAGCTTGTGCCCCAAACTCCTAACATCCTGGGACCAAGAGTTCCCAGTTGGCCTTGGGGCCTAGGTATCATTGATGCCTGGACCCAATGGAGGATCATAGCTGCATGCAGAAGGAAATCCTCAGGACTTTCGGGGCAAAGTTCTTCAGCATAGCTAGCACCCATAGTACCCTTTAAATCAAGAAATGCCCTCCAAAAGGTGGGCAGCACCTGTAAGTGCACTGATCAGAACTTGGTTGGGACTGTGGGTTTACCAGAATGGTTGGGGAAAGTCATCTTTTAAAGGTGGGTATGTGCCCCCAATGGGCCTCCCAGGCTGGCCTTGCTCATTTTTAATCATGTGCTGGATTTGGATTTGGAGGAGTGGGCTCCAGTACCAGCCCCAGAGCTTGGAAAGGTCATCCCCTCTCTGTGGGCCTCAGTTTCCTCATTTATAAAATGGAGAGGTCAGATTTGGTGGTTTCTGGGTTCTGTGCCAGCTCAGAATCCTTGGCCCTGCCTTTGGCTTGGCTACCCTCACGCCAGTGATGTTTCTGCTCTTAAACAGATTTATGAGCTTCGTGTGATGGAGACAAAACCCGATAAAGCCGTGTCAATCATAGAATGTGACATGAATGTAAGTGCCGTGTCCCCCAGAAGAGCTACCCATGGTTTAGTGGGAGGCTTCCTTAGGATGTGGGAGGGAAGGGACCAAGAGGAGCATCCATAAAAAGAACCCACGAGCCATTGCTGGGCCTCATCTTTGGCACCAACTCCCTTGTCCTCAGAAAGCAGGAGACTTTGGGAAGGACGTTGAAGCTCAGTGTGACCCCACATCCTAGACCAGTGAGGTTCCAGTTAAGTCCTGTCACCTAGCAAGTGCTTGGATAAAAACTCCTTTGCCCAGATGCCCCTTCCTTTCATGGTGGCATCCAGGAAGAAAAGAAGGCTGCTGGGGCATTTGGGGCAAGCATGCCTTGTGCAGGATGGTCTTGCAGGGGGAAGGCTTGTACACCTATTGTATAGTCTCTGTTGTCTGTCAGTTTCAGTTCTTGCTCCAAACCAGGCTTCCAGAAACATCCCAATCCCCTCGGGGTCCCCTCAGCACTTGAGAGAGCTCACCCCTTCCAGAATGACCCCGAGCCTCTGCCAGATCCTAGAGAAAATCCCCTGCATTCTGCCAAAGGGGTTTTGTCTTTTGGAGAAAGGAATACCTTTCTAGATGAGTCTAATGAGAGAAAGTCATCAGAATCTTCTAGCCTGGAGTAAAGGCTCCCTCCAAAACTCAACACATACACATCCCCTTCCCCCCAAGCAATTAATGGGAACATGGGAAAACCTTGGATCCCTTCCTCCCAGAGGGGCACATGGGGACCAGGAGGCCTCACCACTCCCTGCTCACCCTCTCCCACGGGGGTGACACAGGGACCAACTGCCTCACTGCTCCCAGGCTCTGTCAGCTCTATTTCCCTCCCATCACTTCAGCTGTGCCCTCATGGAACATCTTGTCGAGTGTTGGATTGGAAGTCAGGGGGCCACATATAAATAGTGCATGTAGACGTAGAATCAGACATTGTCATTAGTTAGTGACCATGAGGGAAGGGTGGGTGTCCAGAAAATCTTGATGAGCAGCAGGTTTAAAAGCCAGGTAGGTATTTAGCTGGCAAAGATGGGCAGAAAAGGTTCCATCCTCTGCCTTTCATCTGTCTGTCTTGGGTATGCAGGGAATGCCCTCCCACTGATAGAAGGTCCCCAGGGTTGTCTGACATGGGACACTAAGTGCTCTTGGAAGGGGCTGGGAGCCAGGAAGACCCATACTAAAGAGGGACAGACTAAGGGCCTCGGACCTGCCCCTCAGGAACGTCTTTCTCTTCTTTGGATCTTCAGGTTGACTTTGACGCCCCCCTGGGCTACAAGGAGCCAGAGCGGCAGGCTCAGCATGATGAGACAGCGGTGAGTGGGGGCCAGGCTGCTCCTGGCTCCTGGGCATCCCTGGTGTGTGATAGTTCCTGGTGACTTTTCCTAAGCCAACAGACCTTGTGACTGGGCTCAGAATATTTCCCATGGAGGACCTTGGGTCGGGGGTAGCTGCAGGTATAAGAGAATGAATGGTTGTTGGTTTTCCTTTGCTCTCCCAGGATGTGGAAGCCGACCACAGTGGCTACGTTGGAGATCTCGGGTTCCGGGTAAGTCCTGTTTCCTACTTGTCTTTAAAGCCATGGAATGAGGGATGCTGGGGTGTGTGTGGGCAGACCTCAGGCCAAGTCATGGGCCTGCCCCTGACAAGCTCCTCTCGAGTCCCTACTGGCCCTGCTGCCTTGGTCCCCGAGTCCCTTATAGGTCGGAGACTCCACCCTGGCATGTCCTCTCATGATCCGCCTGGTACAGACCTTCTGGGCTGCCCGGGCCCAGCTCTGGCAGCTTTGCCTTTCACCTTGGCCTCGGAGCCTGGATTCCTTAGACTATTGGCGCAGCATCCACACAGGCCTCAACTCCTCGTGAGCATGGGACATGAAGCCATTTTGTTTAGCATGTTACCAGGAAACGGGTGGACAAAGCCCATTCCTTTATGTGGTATGGGGAGACCAGAGCTGGGGGGCTGGTCAGCATGGAGTGGGGAGACCAGAGCTGGGGGGCTGGTCAGCATGGAGTGGGGAGACCAGAGCTGGGGGGCTGCTGCTCTCAGTCAGAGGTCGGGGCAGCCAGCAAAGGGAGGGGGCCTGAGAGGGCCTTGGCAGAAGCCGAGAAAGCGAGGCAGGTGAGGGGCTGCTGTGTGCCTCAGAGTACAAATGAACCAGATGCTGTGCCCCAGAGAGTGCCCAGGGAGGCCTCCGGCAGGGAGAAGAAAGAAATAGAAATGCCACTAACAGCGGGAAGGCACCGTGCCGGGTTCCTGCCCTTGGGGAAGTGGGACAGGTGGAGGGTCCTTGGCTAGCCTGGCAGGGCAGAACATGTGCCCCCTTCTGCTTCTGTGCCCTCCTCTCTCCATGGGTCACAGCCCAGGGCCCTTGGGTCTCCACCACTTCTTCTGGCAGAAAGACCCCCACCCCCAGTGAGACAAGGGGCCTTGGGCCTGGGGCCTCAGTCTGCCAATGGAGCCTTGCCCACCACACAGCTGCATGTAGCCTTGGCCGCATCCCATGAGCAAAAGCCCTAAACTTCTAAGTTCAAAAGCCTGTTCTTGTTTGGGCAACTAGGGGGCACCACAGTGCTGACTAGGCCTAGAGGCAGGAAGACCTGAGTTCAAATGTGGCCTCAGACACTTACTAGCTGTGTGACCCTGGCCAAGTCACTTCACCCTGTTTGCCTCAGTTTCCTCATCTGTGTAAAATGAGCTGGAAAATTAATTACCAAAGAGTAGGACACACACACACACACACACACACACACACACACACACACACACGACTAAATAGCAGCAAAATTGTTGTTCCTTGTTGGCATATAAATAGTGCTTTAAGGTTTCTTTTTTCTTTTTCTTTTTTTTTTCTTTTTGGAGGGCAATTGAGGTTAAGTGACTTGCCCAAAGTCACACAGCTAGTAGTGAGTGTGTCAAGTGTCTAAGGCCGGATTTGAACTTGGGTCCTCCTGACTCCACTGCGCCACCTAGCCACCCCTGCTTT
This sequence comes from Gymnobelideus leadbeateri, assembly GCA_011680675.1. Taxonomy (NCBI): domain Eukaryota; kingdom Metazoa; phylum Chordata; class Mammalia; order Diprotodontia; family Petauridae; genus Gymnobelideus; species Gymnobelideus leadbeateri. The sequence continues at coordinate 77,107 of WOXC01007398.1, read as the reverse complement.
AAGGTTTATTGAGAACTTACAAATATTCACTATCCTCCCAACCCTGAGAGGTGGGTGCTCTTATTATGCCCACTTTATAGATGAGGAAACTAAAGCCGGGAGCACAGTAGGGACTACTCCAGGGGAAGGGGCCAGATCTGAACTGGCTCATTGCCTCTGAACAACCAGACCTGCTCTGACCCCTTCCAGTGTGAAAGGTATGGCTTCCGTCTCTGGCTCTGCACAAGGAACCATAGCGGACGTGGCGCTGCCTTGAGGGTCACCCGCTGCTTGCTGGACGTTCCAGCCTGGCTGCCACAGACATCTGGGTGACCACAGCCCTCCATGTAATGTCTGCCCCCTCCTTCCGAGCCTCCCGTGACCGGGCCACTGCCCAGTCTCGTTGGTTCTGCCTTCATCACTCTCCTTTGTCCCCTTCTCTCTGCTCCCAGAGCCTTCAGCCTAGAGCCGGCTCCCATCCCTTCTGGCCTGGTGTCCCATCTTCTCATCTTGCACACAGCTGCCGGTGACGTTCCTGATACGGTTGCTGTCTGCATTCCTATACTACTCTGTAACCTTCTGTGGCTCCCTGTCCCCTCTAGGACCAGATACAAACACCTAACATTTAAGCTCTACCCATTCTGGCTCCAGTCTACCATTCTTGTCTTGGTGACTCCCTTTTATCCCCTCTAGACTGGCCAGGCAGGCCTCCAGGCTGTTCCTCCCGCTGCCCCCCAGGCCTGGAAGACTTGCCCTCCTCCCCTCTATGTCCCTGAATTATGGGGCCTTTCCACATCCTCAGCACTGAGCCCAAGGCTTGGCCTGAAGTCCATACTTAATAAGTACCTGTTGATATAGAATGTGTTGGCAATGAGTGTTTCACGACCCTTTGCTTTCCTAGGCCTTCTCTGGCTCTGGAAACAGATTGGACGGGAAGAAGAAAGGCATAGAACCCAGCCCTTCCCCTATTAAGCCTGGAGACATTAAAAGGTGAGTGTGTGCACAGGCCCTGCCTCCCTGGCACCAGGCATCATCCTGCAGCAGACTCAGGAGGCCCCAGGCCTCTCCTGGGCCTCAGGCCTCTTTTGGGCCCCTGGCTCTTTGGAAGGTCAGTCCTGATTTAGCAGCCTTCTGAGCTGGTGCTATACCATCTGAACAGCGGGGGTCTTTTTGTAATGGATAGGCCCCATCCCAAGTATCCTGTCACAGCAGCCCCATGCAGTGGGAGGTATGGGAACCCTATTGTACAAACAGGGACACTGAGGCTCAGAAAGATGAAGGGACTAAGCCAGGGAGGTGCAGCCAAGTCTCCTGCTCATGGTGAGCCCAGCCTGTGCAGACCAGCTTGCCAGAGATCCAGGATGATTCATTTCACAGGGGGAACAGACCACCTAGGTGTGATTCCCTGCCGAGTGTGGTTGGAATCAAAAGAAGTCGATTCTCTGCCCCAGGCTCTGATGAGCCCGTGTGCCCAAAGAGCAAGCTTGACCCTCCACCCCCCAACAGATGGGAAGAGCCCCTCCTCCTTGGGGTTGGGGACCAGTTGGGATTCGGGTTTTTTAACTAGTGTTTCTTCTTCCTTCTTTCTCCAGAGGAATTCCTAATTATGACTTTAAGCTTGGTAAGATCACTTTCATTCGAAATTCACGTCCAATGGTCAAAAAAGTTGAAGAGGTAAGTTTTCTTGATTTTGTTACATTCTATTGATTGCATGTTTTCTCACTTATCTAATCCAGATAAGAAAAAGCCAAACAGCTTCTCTTTCCCTGCAGTCCCTTCAGAGGTCTGGGACAAGATGGGCCTGTGTGCAGGTGGCCACTCAGTCAGCTGTCTCCTTAGCAGGGTCTGTACTCAAGTGACACTGTTGTCTGGGGCCGAGGCTTTTCTCAAGGCCTTTCCAGCATGGGTAGGGCCTACCCAAGCTGGGCTCTGCTGGTGTAGTTACCCTCAGGGCATGAGAACATGGGCAGAGGGCACAGTTGAGGCTAGAACTCAAGGCTTTGAAGCCTGGCCACATCGCCTCCTACCACTGCCCACAGGGTTAGTGTAGCCCAGCCCCGTTGGACTTTGTAAATATCTACAATAAAGAGGAAAGAAGGGGACTAAATTCATAGAGTTTGTCTAGACTAGGGCAATCCAGACATTTCTGTAAGCTAGGAGGTGTTCCCTGGCAAAAAATTTGCTCAGGGCACCCAGAAGTACATGGGCCTCGCTGACCTCTGGAGAAGGAAGGCTGGACTCTACACTGTGGGGACAAGAATAATTAGAATAGTGGGTTAAGTGAACAGAATGAATAGTCCCTTTAAAAATCTGTAGTCTTGGGGCGGCTAGGTGGCGCAGTGAGTAAGAGCACTGGCCTCGGAGTTGGGATGACCCGAGATCAAATCCGGCCTCAGAAAATGAGCCCCCACGCATAAATAATGACTAGCCATGTAACCTTGAGCAAGTTACTTAACCCCAATTGCTTTAAAAAAAAAAATCTGTAGTCTACAGTATTTTTACAAACTGTGTCTGGAATGTTACTTTTGTCACTGGGGGTAGCAGAAAGTTTAGTTCAGACAGATCCCTGCCCTCAGGATGCTTGGAGTCCAGTAAGAGGATTCCACATTACCACTGCCTGTCTGGGCATCTCCACCCTGAGCTTTGGGTGCATTTTCCCTCCTCCTTGGCTTAAGAGGCTTCATTTGAAATAGTCCAAGCCGAAATTGCAACATAGGAACAGTCTGCCTGTGGGTGATTTCCCTTTACATCATGGGTATAATTGTCACCAGAAGACAGCTGACCTGCCTGGTTCTGACAGATGATGTCACCTAGATTTATCTGGGGTTTTTTTGCTTTTTGAAAGGGGGAGGGCAGGGCAATTGAGTTAAGTGATTTGCCCAAGGTCATGTGGCTAGTTAAAGTGTTAAGTGTCTGAGAACAGATTTGAACTCAGGTCCTCCTGACTCCAGGGCTGGTGCTCCATTCACTGCGCCACCTAGCTGCCACCATCACCTAGATTTAGGAACAATTTTGGGGAGTGCAGCATCAGGCACACTGCTCCTCTGCTGCCCATGGCACCATGGGGCCCAGACAATGCTGGGGATCTCCCAGGCACCAGACACTGGGGCAGGGTAGCCCAGTGGGAAGAGAGCCTGTTGGCCACACAGTCTCAGAATTCCAGGAGCAGGGAGGCCCTCTGTTGCAGCTGCTCTGTGCATCAGCAGGACATCCCCCACAAGCGACCTCCTACCCTCCCCTCGCCCCTAGGCTTTATTGGAAGCTCCCTCAGGAAGAGGAACCCATTAGTTCCAATGCAGCCCCTTCCCACTTGGGGTCAAGTACATCCCCAACAGTAGGAAGGTTTGGTCTAGCTCTCGGGGGCACCTCGCATCCTTCATGGCTGCTCCTCCATCCTCTGGCGCTCAGCAGAGCCTCTGGCGCTCAGCAGAGCACTCTGGTCGTTCTTCCATGGTGGCCCATCAGATTGGAAGGCCACTATGTGGTCCTTGTCACCCCCAGGTCTTCTTACATGGCTTCCGCGTTGCCTCCCCTGGGGGCTTCAGAACTTAACAATGTCCTTCTGAAAATGGAGCACCCAGGTGTAGAGGGAGGCACAGATTTGTGGACATGGCATGAGTTTGTTTTGTTTGACTACATTGTTTCAAGGTGGGGTAGGAGAAAGAGAAAATAGATTTTCATTCATTGGAGAAAAAAATGCTATTTTTAAAACATTGCACCCTGTAATGGAAAAGTCTCCCCTCCTTTAGAGCAAGGCCACGGCCCCTTATTCTCAGAAGCCATTCCTCCCATGGCACAGGCCGGGATTGTCTTACTTTGGTGTTTGGCAAGCAGACTGCTGTGTAGACACACCTTGTCTGTCTCATGCTTGTGAAGGTGGCTTGCCATTCAGCCCTGTTAGATTCCAGCTTGATTCAAGCCCAGATTCGGCCCATCAGGATTCCATCATCTGACATCTTTGCTCTGGGTTGCCTGCCCATGTGATAGCAATGTGCCTATGCATAAAGTGGTTGAAGGGACAGCAGCTCTGAGGGGAATGCCTCCCTCTGCACAGGCCTCTCTGGGTTCAGCCAGCCATCCATTCCCAGATTCACCTAGCAGCTCATCATCCCACCTGTAACTCCCCATCTTGTACACAAGATACACCCAAAGGCCTGTGTCAAAGCTTTGGCTGAAATGCAGATAATGTATGTGTGCTGGGCCCCCGGGTCTGGGTTGCCCATCTGGTAGCCCCAGGACAGGCACGTGCTGTTAGGCTGGCGTGGATAGCATTGGCATGCTCAGGGCAGAGGCTGGTGCTCCTCATCTGGAAGCACCCCACAGCTGTAAACAGACAATACCAAAATCCTTTGTGTCTGATGAGCAGTGGTTGGGCTGATGGCCCCTTTCTTGGTGTGTTGTCTCCCTCGGGACCTGTAGTAGTAGACACTCTTCTGGCTAGGATGATTTCTGGAGCGATGTGCTGCAGATTCCTCTGCCCGGCATTAAGGCCCGTGGCAGTCTGGCTCTCCCTTTCCAAGTCAGGACTTGGCTTCCCCCAGACATGCCTTCTCCTGTCTCCCACCCAGCCGGACTTCAGGCCCTGCTTACCTCCAGTTCTCATAACCTTTCTCTTCCTTGAAGGCCCCCTCCACAAAGACTTCCCTGATCTCCCAGCTCAGGGCTGATGGAGAGAGGGGAGGGTTCCTTGGGGCCTTGGGTGGGCTAGATGTAGTAAGTCTGATACATGGGGTGGGGGCTCAGGCTGTTGGGGGAAGCCAGGGGATTTACCCAAACTTTGATCCTTTCCCTTCCCATTTAGGAGGAAGCTGGAGGCCGATTCATTGCCTTTTCAGGAGAAGGACAGTCTTTACGCAAAAAAGGAAGAAAGCCCTGAGTTTGTGCCCTGGGCTAATTAGAAAATAAAATAATCTATTGCAATCTCTTGGCTTTACTTACTGGATTTGTTAGGGACAGAAGATGATCACCAAAGGATATTTCATGACCTGCTATTGGTTCCCTTTAGCGTTTCTTAAGAAATCCCTCCCCTCTCCAGCCCAGGAAGTTTCAGGACTTGGTGGCAGTGTGCTTTATGGAACAGTACCAGCAGGACTGGACTATCTCCCAAGACACTGAGGCAGCAGGCAAGCCCTCTGCACCCACTCCCAGCAGCTGGGGGGGCCTCCATTGGCTCCGTCTGGGCCATGGGTCCTTTATCTCCGACAAATGTAGTCAGAGAGGGGCAGCATGGCCTGCACCTGGAGGGTCCAAGTACCTTTTCTCTATTGGTCTTTTTTTATCTCCTCCCTCCCCCCAACCCCAGAAATGCCCTTTGATCAGCTCTGTGCTGTTGACTAGTGGTCACCCCTAGAAAGGGTTGTTCGTGGTGTCTTCTGTTGATTTGTCCAAGCCACAGATTCCCCAGAAAGAAGCTAATAATTGGCATGCCCTTCATTATTGATGCTGACAGTGGAAATCACGTTCCCATAATAAATGTGTTCTGTAGCAACTGCTTCCGTGCTTATAAGGCCTCTCGAACCCCGGCATTGGAGCAGGCTTAGGCTGAGACTTCCCTGGGGTTCTCGTCAGCATTGTCCTTTGGCTTTGTTAATGGCCTGACTTAAATGTTCTGGGTTTCGTTCATTCTGGTTGGACAAGAAGACTGCCTTATTCCAGATTCTCCATTTCTGCTCTTGATTTAATATTGGTTTGCCTGGACTTGGGTGTTGGCTTTTTTTCCCAATTACATGTAAAAAAGCAATTTTAACATTCCATTTTTTCAAATTTTGAGTTCCAAATTCTTTCCCTCCTGCCCTGCCTCACTGAAAAGATAAACAATTTGACATAGGCTATATGCATATAGTTATACAAAATGCATTTCCATGTAAGTCATGCTATGAAAGAAAACACCGACAAAAAACAAAACCAAAAAATAAAGACAGTCAAGAAAAATATCTTGAATCTGCATTCAGGCTCCACCAGTTCTTTCTCTGGAGCACCTTCCTCATGAGTCAAAATTGTACTGCTGAGAAGAGCTCGATGATTCACAACTGATCATCAGACAGTGTTGCTGTTACTGTGTCCATAGTCGTCCTGGTTCTGCTTATTGTACTTTGTATCAGTTGATAGTGCTTTTTTCCCCTTGCTATTCCTGAGCACAGTTGTGAGGTCTCCAACCTCCTGGCCCACCTATCTGAATCCCTCTTGTCAGAAGGATCCCTTCAGAATCTGCATTCAGAGGAGAACAGGGAATCCTTGGCCCCAGAGCCACATCGGTTTCATTTCTGCCAGTGACCCTTTAGTAAGCACCTGCTGTGTACCAGGTGAAGAGTGGCACACAGCACATGGTCATGCTTCCAGTGGTCCCAGCTGATGAAAGAAGAAACCACAGGATGGTGACCCACTCTTGTTTTTTTTCTTAAGCCTTCCCCCCAAAAAGAAGGGAATAACTGAACAGGGCAGTGTGCAGGGAGGGAACTGAAGGTCCTTCCGATGAGGGACAATGGGCTGCTCCTTAGAAGAGGGCAGACAGCAACATCCACCATCTTGGAGTCCTGAGGCCTGGAGCTGGAACAGAGGCCCTCCATCTGTAGTTGGGGCCCAGAGAGGCCTTGGCGGGGTTCTGTGCTATGAAGCCAGATGGAGCTGAAGGACAGTCCTGCTGAAGGACAGGGCTCCCTTACCCGCAGGCTTTCTGGCTAGCAGCCTTTTCAGGAGCTTTGGCCAACTGAACCGTGATGATTAAAGCACCAAACTGGTTCCTTTCCTCTAAGTCACAGTTCTGTGCCAAGGCAAGCTTCATGCTCCCCTCACAGAGGCCTCTGGCATTGCCACTAAGAGAAGGCTGGCAACAGGAGGGTACTACACCCCTTCCTAGCTCTGACCGTTGGCAAGGGACAGCTGATAGTCGGGGAAGGGTCCCTGGCATTGGCATGTTTGACCCAGATCCCGTGCTCGGTGCCTCAGAACCATGGGGAGGTCACCACCACTCAACTAAGCTTTGTTTTCTTTGGCTCTAAAATGATTGATTACCAGTATCCTTCAGACTTAATGCTGTGGTTTTTCTCCCCAGCTTTATTTTCCTCATCTGGAACATAGGAGTCATCAGGATTTTCCCAAACTGTACCCAGTGTGGTTGTGAAGAAAAGGCTTATATAAACCTTAGCAGCCTGTGTCTCTTGTGTCTTCCAAATATGCTTCTGAGGGGTCCCCTAGCACTAAGTCCCCAGATTTCCCGAGGGATCCAGGGCACCCAAAGGCTCTGTTCTACAACTATGGGCTAAAGCCCTGAGGGTTCTGATCCTCTGCTTGGAAAAGAGACTGTGGGGTCACAATCCCATGCGTGTGGTCGGCTCTTCACAAACATGGTGTGGACTGGAGTCCAAGGGGAGCCAAGCTCACCACTCCCAGGGTAGTGGTGGGATCTCAAGTCACACCTGGCTGCCCAGGGCCCACGTCCTATCCTGGGAAATGCTTGAAATGCCAACAGCCCGCCTCCACTGGCGAGGCTGGCAGCGCCCAGAGCCTGGGGAAGACAAAGCTCTGGGAATTCACTCTCTTTATAAACATTTTATTTTCAAGTTAGGAAAATGCACCTTCTCTTCCAATCTCCCTTCAGAGAAAAAACTTGTGTAGGCAGATGGGGCCACTAGGGGGCGCCAAAGTGTACAGAGCACCAGGCCTGGAGTCAGGGAGACACCTTCCTGAGTTCTAACCTGGCTTCAGACAAGTCCTAGCTGTGTGACCCTGAGTAAGTCATTTAACCTTGTCTGCCTCAGTTTCCTCATCTGTAAAATGAGCCAGAAAAGGAAATAAAAAACCACTCCAGTATCTCTGTCAAGAAAACCCCAAATGGAGCCACTGAAATCCCCAACGACAATGGGCAGTAAGGCAAAAAAGAATTTCTTCATTAACCTTGTCCCCCAAATCACCTTTGTCTCGCTCTATCCCGGGTCCTCTAGGGTCCCTGACTTGTCTACTGAACCCTCCCAGCTGCTCTGGGCCATTGGCTCTGGTCCTTTCCCTTTCCCTTGCCACGGGTTGAGCAGGCTGGACGCCCCTCCTGCCTCCTGGGGCGGGGGGGGAGAGACCCTGCCCAGAACCAGAATCTCAGACCTTTTGGGGGGAGGGGCGGGGAGAAAGAGAAAGCACCTACTGTGCCCTAGGCACCAAGCGCTTCACAATGCTTCTTCCTTTGGGGGGCTCAGAGCCAGGCGGGCCCAGAGCTGGGGAGATCCCCAGGCAACCTGGGGCAGTCAGGCTGGAAGCATTGCTACATTGTTATTCACCCTCCTTACAAGCTTACAGCCCTCTGGCTGGGAGCCCCCGGGGGGAGGGGCTGCCTCCTCTCTGCACTCAGTAGGCTCTTGATGCTGATCGACAGATGCCCATGTGCATTTTCTGCACAGAATAAACAAGGGAATTTGGGGGCTGAATGACAGGGGTAGGGTGGGCGAAAGGGTCAGGAGGAACTCCGCATAGAGGTGCCCCCTGAGCCAAGCTCCGGGATCTTGAACGAAACCAGGGGTTCAGATAGGCCGAGGTGACCAGGGAATCCCAGGCATCTGGGACAGCCCGGGCAAAGGCTCGGAGAGAGGAGATGGAGCGTCCTGCCGGACGATTTAAAAACCAAATCCACAGGGAAAGAGAAAGGGGGGTCCCTAGCTCTGTTTGCTGTAAGGCACAAACACAAGCAGTAGTGAGGTCCCCATCTCAGGAAGTATTCAAGCAGAGGAGGGGGGACGAAGTGCAGCGGAATTCTCGTCCAGGAACTCCTGTGGCCTGTTAAGTCTCTTCAGCCTTGGAAGCGGGGGGTCCGACCCTGGACCTACCCTCAAGCAGGCCCCTCCCGCCGAGCCAGGAGAGGGCTCCCCAGAGCAGGTGACCCCTCAAGCCCCGCCTCATCGACCAAAGGGTTGGCCGCTTTGGAGCTGGAACCTCATTGGTTCACACAGATGTCAATCCCCCCACGAGCGGCCTGACTCCTTCTATTGGCTTCTACCCAGAAGAGGCGGGACAGGTCAGGAGCTGCAAAATGGCTGACGCTGACGAGAGCTCCTGGAGGGTCTGTGAGGGGGGCATGGGAGTGGCCTGAGGGGTAGGGAGGGGTCGCGAGGAAGGCGGGGGCTGGGGTCTGGGCGAGGGGCAGGAGGAGGGTCAGTGGGGAGGCCCGAGGCTGGGCAGGCCTGGAGAGGGAGGGAGCAGGGCCTAAGGACTGGAGGCTGGGGGCGGGGCCCAAGGGCCTAGGGGCGGGGCTTAGCTGGCGCCTTGTAAGAGAGGCTGAGGACAGCAGGGATTGGGGAGGGACAATTGGCTGGTGGGAGGGGCTAGTAAGGAGGAGGGCGTGGTCAGGCAGCAGGAGGCGGGGCTGACAGTTGAGATGAAAAAGCCTGACAGGGAATGGACCAGGAGAAACACGAGCTTGGGGGAAGGGGGACAAACCCTGAGTGTGGGAGTGACTCTGGATTGTGGGGGCGGGGCCAAACCCGAGTGGGCAGGGCCGACAGAACTCTGAGGTGGGAACTTCCAATAAGGCTAAGGAGCCCAAAACTGGACTTAAGGTGATGGGCGTGGTCTACCCTGAGGTGGGCGTGGTCGGTGCTGGGGGCCTGGGCTGAGGCTGAGGTTGGGGCGGGGCCAAGGGGGAAACTGACTAGTAGAGAGAGGCTGAGGGGACCTGGGGAGAAAGGCCGGCTATCTTTCTTCTTTCTTTCAGCAAACATTTGTCAAGGACCTACTACGTGCCGGCCACTGCTAGGGGCTGGGGATAGGAAAAGAGAGAGAGGACTTTAAGGAACTGGCCCTCCACTTCTGGGAGGTTAGCTCCATTTTACAGATGAGAACACCAAGGCCCAGAGGCCCCAAGGCACTTGCTTACAGTCACTGGGCAGGCCTTTCTTGGCCAAGATTCAGACCCAGAGCTCTCAGCTCTTCTGTGGCTGCATGTGGAGGGGGCCTGCCCAACACACTCTCACACCCTGAGGGCTCTGTCCCCTTCCATGACCTCCCTGGGCTGCCTAGTCCTGAGGCTTCCCCGTGTCTGCCTGTCCCTTCTACAGCCTCCCCGGAGCTGCGAGGATTACTGGGCTGAGTGGAAGCACTGCAGGACGCTGAGGAACCTCCTTCATCATTACTACACCTATGGGGAGACCCCAGCCTGTGCCCAGTGGAAGAGAGATTACAGACACTGCCGGCAGTGGGAGGAGAGCGGGAGTCCCGAGGCCAAGGTATCCTGGGCCAAAGTGGGCATTTGGTTGGCCTGTCTGTCCTGCAGAAAGCAGGGGATGACCCTGTGTGGACCGGGGATAATTTCCAGGCTGGGCCAACACTCTGCTCCCCATGGGGAGAGGGGGGAGGGGGCAGGGACTGTGGGGAGGAGCTGGGTGTGTCCCAGGGTCTGCCCTCAGTGGGGCTGGGGCTTACCTTCAGCACCCTAGCACAGAGGGAGGTCTCTGAGGCTCAGAGCTTCAGGTGGGGAAGGGGCCTTGACTGTTTTAAGATCTCAGCAAGCCTACAGAGCCCTGAGGAAGGGTGGTGAGAGGGGACAGGGGTGGGGCTTGGAGAAGTGAAAGGGCCAGAGGGGTTCAGAGGGGCTTTGCTTTTGTGGCTGTAGCCCCAGGGCTTGGGGGGAGGTCCACACCTTTGTGCTGGAGCTGTGGAGGGAGAATTGGGAAAACAGATGCAGGTTCTGCCCAGCAGCCTCCTGGGTAGGAGAGGTGAAGGTCCTCCAGGGGCAGCTGAGAATAGCAGACCAGCCCCCATCCCAGAACTCCTTCAGGGTTTACAAAGCCTTTCCTGAACAAGAAAGGAAGGTGGCACAAGTAGAAAGTGGTATGTGGATTTTACAGCCTGCATTCAGCTCAGCATTTATTAAGCCCCTACTGTATGCCAGCTGCTGGGAATACAAAGCTGAGAACAAGAAGCCCTGCCCTCCAGGGGCTTACCTTCTAGGAGGCTTAGAGAGGCCTGGCAGATTGCCCTGGTTGTCCAGCTGGCTGTGTTGGAGCTGATCTCCCTTGTGCCTCTAGACACAGCCAGAAAGCCCACCTGGGCCCTTAGGAGGGGCTCCCTGCTGCAGGGATCAGGGCAGGTTTGAGGAGACCCGGGAGGTCTTGTGGGGCAGTGAAACGCTAGGCCTTCAGCCGTGGGATAGACCTAGCCTCTTGTTTGCACAGCGGTGCCTCTGGGAGAGTGAGCAAGCCCGCATCCTGGCCAAGCAGAAGCACCCCCCAGTGTGGACCCTGAGGCAGAGCCCTCCCACAGACTGGCACTTGCCTCTTCCCGGCGAGGAGAAATCCAAATGATGGTCCCTGTGATGGAGGAGACAGGCTAACATCATCAAGGAGCATAGCATGTGTGGATCTGGTGCCCCAGGGCAGGGCCCCTGCCAGCCCACAGCTTCTCCAGCTCCCCTTTCTGCCTCCTGCTCCCTGTGCCCAGCTGGCCAGTCCCATCACCTCAGAAGAGATGCCCAGCCCAGAACTGCGAGCCAGGCACTGCCTGATCAGCTGGTGGTTAGCACATTCTTCAGACAGCAAAGTTTACAGTTCCCTCTCCCCCAGAGTCTAGAAGGCCAGGGTTTTGTGCTCTGGGGACACCTGGGTGCTCCCCGTTTGCATGTGTGTGAAAGTGAGTTGGACCTATAGTTATCTTGAGGGTGCCTTCTGTCTCCATCCCAGCGTGATGCCTGCTCAGGCTCAGCCCACCAGCCCCACCTTGGCCAGGGTGTCCAGTACCTGCTCTGCTCCTTGGGGTGCTTGTGACTGTCCTCCCTGCCTGTGCCATGCCCTGGCCCCATCTACCCCACTGGCAGCACCAGGTGATCCTGGAGCCCCTTTGAGGCCCTGGGGACAGGAGGCAAGACCAGACTGCCATGCTTTGCCAAGGCTCCCCTCCACCCAAGAAAGGCATGCGCCCTTCATGCTCTGGAGGATCCTCATGAAAAGCCAGGCTTTTCACAGCAGATTTTAAACAAAAACTGAAAATAAATCCATCCCATGCCTTGTCTCCATTTCTTATTGTTTACAGGTTAGGCATTTCTTTACTTTTGTAGCCGTGCTGATATGACAGAAAATAAATGACCAAGCCTGTGCAGACTGGCTGGGAACTTTCCTCAGGGCCCCAACAGTAGCTTGTTTTAAAATCAGACTGCCTTTAAAATCAGGGAAGGCTTTCCTGTGCCCATGGTCTCAACACAACAATGGTGAACTTGGCACATCTCCACACTTTTATCAATCTACTTTGTGTCCAAAATGTCTTTCATGTTCAGCTAGTGGTCCCCTAGGAGTTGGGGGCAGAGCCTCCCAGAGCCCTGGCAGATGGTGAGGAGAGCTCCCCTGGCTCCCTGAAGTGTTTCTGTGGGTGATGTTGGGCAGGGAGGATGGCAGTCAAGGGCAGGTTGTCCCTGCAAGTGGCACTCAGGCCCAGAGCAGGAGAGGCCTCAGGTGCCATGCCAGACTCAGGGTTCAAGGAGGCTGGCCTTGGCCCACCCTAGGCCAACTTCTGTGTCCCTAACTCTAATCTGAATCCCCCACACTGGTGAAATCTGGCCCTAAAAGCAAGCAGGGAGAATTAGGCCGATTGTTGAGGGCCTTCAGAAGCCCCATCTTCTGGTGGATACCTGAGGCACTGAGTGCAAGGGGGCCCACAGCACTTAAAGAGGGCTTGGCAAAGCCCTTTGCCATTGAAGATGGAGGCAGCAGGTGGCCACACGGACTATATGTCCACAGCCACTGTCAGTCCATCTCTGGTCATCTCAATCCTCTGTGTCCAGGGAAGGAGATGCCACCACCAGGCAGGCCTGAGCTCCCCCCAGGTCCATACTTCCTCTCTATGGACCCTGGACAGGTCAGGAGAAGTGGTTTTTAATAGGAATTTTTCCATTTTTTTTGGTAACTCATTCAAATACTTAAGCATAATAATTACGAATCACTGTTCTTTTATTAAAAGAAATATACCCTCCAGGACTCAGCGCTCCCCCAGCCCTGCAGGAGGCCTCAAGGCCCCCTCCCACCTCCCCAAATGTACCTTCTGTCTAGGCTGACTCCTTCATTAGGGGTCCTTTTTGCCGCCTTCTGTCTCCCGAGCACAGAGGGAAGTCTCTGAGGCCCAGAGACTGCAGGACAGCTGGCCACTCAGGAACCATCATGGGGCTGCAAGACCAAAGCTGTATTCCCAGGTGGGTGGGACCTGGGCTCTCCCAAAGAGAGCCACAGGACAACATGGGTTAAGTCTGCCCTGGTGGCCTAGAGCCCCTACCAGTGGTGGCCTATCTCTTACGCTCCACCTGCACATACACTTTGGTAATGTCATTGTATTTGCCCTCAGGAGCCTGGTAGCCAGGGGTGGCTGGGGTGTATGTGGGGCCTTCTTTCTCAAAGGGGAACAAGCTTTCATCCCGCCGGGCAGCCGCCTCATAGAGCAGCTCAGACTCAAGGCGTAGCTCTCTCAGGGCCTCCTGCTGGGCCTCCAGCATGGACGCAATCTTCTTTCGCTCAGCCTCATGTTCCTGTTGCTTGTAAAGGGCCCACCTCTTCATGAGAAAGATCCTCCTCTCACTGTCCTCTAAGGGGAGCTGCTGCTCTGGGCGCTGCCTGGGGATACAGAGTGGTGTGGGAGACAGGGCTGGGCACTGTACACCCCACCCCATCCCCAGCACACAGACACACACACACAATCTCTGTGCCCCAACCTCATACTGCCTCTACACATGGCCTGGAATGGACACCCTCCCACACATACCTCTCCAAGGGCAGCTAAAAATCTTCACTTATCCAAGTGGCACGACCCTCATGACGTGCCCTTGTCTTCCCCCAAGATGAAGTGACCTCTCCCAGAACCTTATCTGAGTGTCTCCCTGGCTTTAGGGACATGTCCCCACCATCAATTGATTCCATGAGTTTTCTGTTTTGATTCAGTCTCCATCCCATGCTGCCTCCTCCTCCTCCTCCTCACCCTTCTAGACCCCCCCAGCATCCTCTCACCACAGAAGCCTTGGACTTCACCCTGGAATCTGGTAGGTGCATGACTTTCTGACTTAGTGCACTTGGACCCAGGCCTGGCACATCTACACCCCCCCATTCTAGCTCTCCTTTATGGGGGCCTTCCCCCTAGAACGGAGGCTTCGGAGGACAGGGCCTGTCCTGTCTGTATTCCCAGCACAATGTCCAGTGCAAAGTGGGCACCTAGGTCTATTTCCACCTTCCACCTTCGAATTCTCCCGGTTTCCAAAGCAAGGCCAAGAGGGCCTTGGAGAGGGTGCTCCAGGCCCTCCAAGGCCTACCTCTCCTCCTCCAGGTACTTCACAGGAGTGATGAAGTCTTCAATGGGGATCAGCTCCTGGGCGGCCTTCTCCAGCTTCTTGATTCTCTTCTTCAGCCTGTCCTTGGCGGCCTGTTCTTTCTTAGGGTCCACCTTCTTCTTCTTTCTGAGAGGCTCTCCTCTAGCAGGGAAAGGGAGTGTGAGACAGGACCAGAGGACAACCAGGTGACCCACCAAGACGTTGGTGTGCTGTGTGGGAGCTAGAGCCGGGGCCTAGACAAATGTAGACTTACTGTGCCCTCTTAGAAAACTGTCTATATCTAACCACAGCCACGAATTAAGTCAGGCTAAGCCTGCTGTGCCCAGGCTGATGAAAGCACATGATCGACACCCAAACAAGCATGGAGGAGGGCCTCCAGATCCCCAGCTCCTGCTTCTCCTGTAAGTCCCCTCTGCCAGCAGGAGGCCCCCAAGAAGACCAACAAGGAGTCTCCCTGCTCAGACACACTTGCCAAGCTCCCCGAAGTCTAAACCAGCCATTGTAAAAATTGCCAAGATACGGATGACAATACTACGAGAGGGTCTCTCAGAAGGAACACGGACACATCCTGTAACTGCGGAGGCCACTTGGACCCACATGGGCCAGAGTCCAGGGAGGGCGGGCAGTTCTCTAGTCTAGCACCTGAAGACACAGGACCTGGTCTCATGTACTGAGGACCAAAAGGTTCCCACCTCCCACTAAATGGGGGCCTCGCTTTCACTTCTCACCTTGAGAATGCACCTGTGTTGGCACGTCAGGTGGTGCAGACCCTCTCCCTCTGCCCAGCTGGCCCTGGGACCCTCCCACACTCATAGACCCAAGCACCCGTGCAGCCAGCTCTTACCTCACGGGCAGGGTTGCTCTCGGCAACAGCAGAGATGCCATGTGCCAGCCGTGGTTCCCTCGGGCCTGTGTGGCGGGCCAGCCCAGGCCCAGGCTGCAGAGACAATGACACAGTCAGGCTTTTACCTGGCCCAGGTAAACCAGCAGAGGAATCCAATGACCCAAGTCAGTGCAAGCCCCTTCTAACAGGGGCCAGACTCTGGCTCCAGGACAACCAGGCTGCTGCCCACTCTTCAGGCCCCGGGGGTCTCCAAGGGGTGCTGGACCAATCCAGGGGCACAACGGGGGCCACTGAAGGAGAATAAGGGGGCAGCAGAAGCACAAGGAAAAAGGAGAATCCTGAAAACCTACGGACACGTTTCACCTGTTGTGTGACAGAGTAAACCTGGTAAACTCTCCGACAGGTCTGAACAAGCAGGTGTTGGGAACACAGGTGCAACACTGTTTCATTAAAATTTCAATGCAGGAAAAATTTACAACCAATTATTAAATTTAAGATACAGGGGGCACCCGGCGGTCCAGTGAGTAGAGCACTGGCCCAGAGTCAGGAGGATCTGGGTTCAAATCCACCCTCAGACACTTAACGGCAGATTAGCCATATGACCTTGGGTAAGTCACTTCACCCCAACTGCCCTACCTCCCCCTTCCAAAAAGACAAAAATAAAATGTAAGAGGCATCATTTCTCAAAAAATGTTTTCTGTTTTTGAGACGATGCAAATTTCCAAAAAAGTTAACAGGGTAAAGAAAGCAAACTCCCTGAGGGGTGCCGAGTAATGTTTTTTTTTAAAGAGGGGAGGACCGGGCCATTGGGGTGAAGTGACTTGCCCAAGGTCACCCGGCTAGGCCTCCTGACGCTCCCTCCCATCCACCCCAAGTAACTCCTTTTAAAGGCGCCTTGGCCAAACACGCCAGGGAACCTCAACATGGAGGGCCGAGGGGCGTTTCCCTGGGCCCGCCACCTCCCCTGCCTGCCTCAGTTTCCTTCTCTGTAAATGGCCGGAGAAGGATCACCCCCGAGGGGGCGGGGCCAGACATGGGTGGGGCTCTGCCCGCCCCCCCCCCTCCCACCGGCTCTGCCTGCGGCAGGAGCTGGAGGCACCTCCTCGGACGGACGGGGAAACTGAGGCCCGGGGAGGAGCCTCCGGCCCGAGCAGACTCACCGGGGCCCCGCGGAGCGTCCCTGCTTAGCGAGGGCGCGGGCCGCGACCCCCAGGGCAGCCATGGCCGAGGCCCGCCGCTGGCGCTCTGCCTGCTCTCACTGCGGTCTGCACCCGCCCCGCGCACGCGCACGCGACCGGCGTCCCGGTGTCTCACGCATCCCGCTCCGCCGGCGCCGAGGCCAGGCTTCTCGAGTTCCGCCCGGCCCCAGAGCAGCCGCGGGGCGTGGGGGCGGGGCCTGGAGGGGGCGGGGCCTCAGGTCCGGCCCTAGCCGGGCTCTGCCCCCTCGGGGTCCTCCTCTGTCTGACAGGTTCGGCAGCCCACGCTAGCCTCCAGCTGCTCCGGGACCCTCGCCAGGGGCCGCGCAGCATCCAGGGGTGTAGCCCACCCGCAGATGCTGCCTTCCCAGCCCCATCTCATATCGCCCCCCACCCGTGCCCACTGGATGGTTCCGAACTTTGCTAGCATCTGCTTGATGCTTTGTGTATCCACATTACTAGAGAAGACAAGGGGGGGAAGGGAATAAGCATTGATTACGCGCCTACTGTGTACCCAGCGCTTCCTCAGCACTGCACAAACATGACCTGGTGCATCTTCGGGACAGCCCTGAAGCAGGTGCTAGGATGTGAGGCCCTGCCCGGGGGCAGACCTGCAGTGCTGGCCAGTCTCCTTGTTCTGACTTATTTTTCCCTGGTTCAGACATTTGTGCCGCCCTGTCTGGTTCTGAGATGGACAGAACGTTTTCTCTCTAAGCGTTTGGAATAATTCGTGTGTGGCATGAATATCCATGCATGACTTTTTAAATATCTGATTCAATTCATCTAGAAATCTTTCTGGGACTGGATGTTGGGGAGGACTTTGTCCAATTCCATTTTATCTCTCAGCAGAGTGATGGGCCAGAAGTCTGGGACGCCCGAGGGCAAATCACATACTACTGGCTGTGTCACCCTGGACAAGTCTTTAGCCTCTCTGTGCCTCGGTTTCCTCCTCTGTAAAATAGGAATAATAATAATAGCACCTACATTTTGAGGATAACATAAGATAACAATTGTAAAGCACTTTGTCAACCTTGAAGAGCTATTGTTGTAATCATAATTTTGTGTCCTGTTAATTTGGGTATTTGATGTATTTGTAAACAATCATCCATTTCCTTTACTTTTTCCATTTTGCCAAGGTAGCCTCTTACGAGGGAAGGGAAGGCTGATGAAAGTGTAGGCTCTTTCCAGCTTGTAGGAGGGACTGAAGGATTGGGGTATGTGGAACTTTAGCAATAAGGAGGAACCATGGGGGTGGGGGAAGTGGCAGGGAGAGGAGAAGAGCAGGACCAGGAGGGCAAATATGCACTGGCTCCAGATTGCAAGTGAACAGGCCACTGTGGCACTGAATGCTATGAGCAGCTGGAGCCTCCTCTGGCCCACTGACCTGCTTAGGGAGCACAAAGCCCGGGCTGACTTTGGCTCTTCATCTCCCTTCGGCAGCCACTGGGACCTGGTGAATCTAGCCCCTTTCTTCTGCCCATTCCGAAGTTTCCTTGCTGCCTGATGAGGGGGCATCACTCACCCTCCATTTAAATCAGGCTGGTTTGCTTTTGTCTGCTTTTGTTTCCAGATAAGGATAAGCTGATTTTTAGTGCATTCCGAACGGTTGGTTGTGACTGGCTGGATGTTGCCCTTCATTCTCGAAGAGGACAAAAATGGCGTCACTACCCTAGAGTAAAGGTCTAGTGTGTCCGACTGTGGCTGCTCAGACCAATTCGAGCTCAGAACACCCTCCCCCAGGCCACACACAAATAGTCCGTGTTTGGGGAGGGGGGATTCTCTAAATCTGGGCACCTCAAGTTTCTTTTCAGTCTACTGGATTTTGCGTTGTCTGTAAGTGTGGGCACCTTCCAGGTACCAATGGTAAGTGTAATCATCTTTGCAGATGTTTTTATACTTTTTTTGTTTCCTCTGTAGGGTGGGATTGTGGCCTGACTCAATGATGTACCCATTTCAGTTCCGTTCTTTTCAGCTGTGTCTGACTCATCATGACCCCACTGGGGCTTTTTCTGGCAAATATACTTGGAGTAGTTTGTCATTTCTTTCTCCAACTTATTTTACAGGTGAGGAAACTAAGACAAACAGGGTTAAGTGACTTGCCCAGGGCCACACAGCTAG
Source organism: Gymnobelideus leadbeateri (assembly GCA_011680675.1). Lineage (NCBI taxonomy): Eukaryota > Metazoa > Chordata > Mammalia > Diprotodontia > Petauridae > Gymnobelideus > Gymnobelideus leadbeateri. The sequence goes on along the minus strand of WOXC01007398.1, from coordinate 58,692 downwards.
GAAGTGTCTGAGGACCAATTTGGACTCAAGATTAGGAATCTTCCTGACTCCAGACCAGGCCAAGACAGAAAAGTACCAGGTGATTTTGCTTGATAATTTGTAATGGAAATGCAGATTTAAAGATCTTTCCTGCCCCTAGCTTAAGTGCACCTGCAGCCTGGGGTGGGAGGCTTGTTTTTCAGGAAAGCCCACACCTTGATACTTTGTGATTGGGCAGTGGGTCAAGGAGGTTGTTACATTCTCTGAGCCAAGAGAAGGCTATATAAGCTCTGAGGAGAGGCTTTGCTTTGGGGCTCACTTTGAGAAGTGTTGTGTGATTTGACCAGATGAGACTCTGGGAAGCCGTTGTTGAGAGCCCCCCGGCTTTGAAAACCCAGATGTTGATGCTTCCCTCTCTGGTAACTGTGATTTGGTATTGATATAATGGTTGGACAGTTTGGAAGCCTGTCTGTTTCATCTGTAAGTTCTGTAACTCTGGAGTTTGGGGTGCTGACCTTTTTCCCCTGAACTAGGTAATGTATGTTTGTTTGATTAAAGTAAGCTTGTTAACCCATTTTGAGTTGCTTTCCTTTTGAAAAACAGATCTAAGAACCTGTGTTGGCAGCCACCCTGGGGATATTGGGGTGCTTGCTGCTACATAATTAAGGATGGAAGGAAGGAAAGACATTTAAAAAAAAAGAAGTTACTGCTACAGATTCTATTCCTTTGGCTAAAAATGTTTGGCTTTCTTAACAGTTCCACATCCCACCCTCACCCTTGACTAGTAGAATGAGACAGTGTAAATAGAACAAAAAGAAACCTATAGTAATGATTGTAATAATACTTTGTAATAATCATAACTAGCCTTTATGTTGGCCACTAGGTGGTGCTATGCTGGATAGAACCTTGGGACTGGAGTCAGGAAGGTGATCATCAAATTCAGCCCCAGCTGTATGACCCTGGGAAAGTCACTTCACTCTGCCTCGGTTTCCTCATCTGTCAAATGAATTGGAGAAGGAAATGGTAAACCATTCCAGTATCTCTGCCAAGAAAACCCCAAATGGGATCTTGAAGAGTTAGACATGAATGAGAAACAACAAAATCATTTATATAGTCCTTTAAGGTTTATAAAGTATTGTACAAATATTATCTCACTTACTCCTCAAAATGACCCTGGAAGGTAGGTACTATTATTATCCCCAATTAACAGATGAGGAAACTGAGACAGAAAAAGGTAAAGTGACTTTCCCAGGGTCACACCACTAGTAAGTACTTACAGGGTATTGGGGGTATACGTGCAGTTCCCCTGGAGGAATGAGACCCAGAGCATGCTGACTCTACAGTAACCCTGTGGAGGTAAATCAGACGTTCAGTGAGACAGCTCTGTTCCAGGATGGGAGCTCTGTGACCTTCTGACTTGTTGCCAACTGATAGGGTCTTCAAGGGAAGAGAAGCCTTAAGATTCTGTTTGGGGAGGTTTAGGGAGGTTTGGAACATCCTGCCCAGTACTCAGAACCTTATACAGAGTATTCGGCTATGATGTAAGAGGCATATGGGAACGAGGACAAAGTTGTACTCCCAAAGATAGTACTTTATGATGGCTATACAATTATACACTATATATTCTGAACTCTTAGCTGATCATGTAGTAGTTACGATGTAATCACATAAGAAGCTGCTGAATAAAGTCTTGTTACTCTTTGACTCTCCTGGATTGGAACTCTGTTCTTGGGGAACGTAGCCGGACTACGGCCAGGTGTACACTGAAGGCCGGAATAAGGTGAGACCCGGCTGCTCCTGACCTTGGAGGTAGGATCAAATGGCGCCCAACGTGGGGCTGAGGAGGCAGTGAGAAACTGGACCCCGATTGTTGGAAAGCTAAACGGAGTGCCCCGTAAACTAGAGAAAGTTAGGAAGGAAGAGGTCCCTGTAAACCAGAGAAGGTTAGGTGGGAAGATGGGTAAGGGTCCCATGATTAAGCCAGAGGAGCCAGCGATTTGGGCAAGGCAGTTACATAAAGCAGTAAAAAGGGCAATTTTGAGTTATCCTGCCTTTGAAAGACCTTGGGAAGATGGGTAACATTCCCATGATTAAGCCAGCCAGGAGAGAGAGGAGGGAGGGACTAATGGAGGAGTGACTCCAGCCTTTCCCCATGTCTGCCTTTTTTCTATGGAATATATTTTAATGACATGTTTAACCTCAGAAAGGAAAGTGCCAAAGGAGGCTCAAAACATTCAGTGTGATGCAGCCGTCTCTATTACAAACAGATAAAAAGAAAAGTATCAAGTAAATATTTCCTGGCCTGGAGGGCCATGTAACTGTTTTAATTTTTTCAGGAGATCTCCTACTATTTCTGTAAGCTTTTGGATCCATTCTGTTATTTTCTGTGTCTCTCTGTTTTGTTTATGTGTCTTTGTGAGAATGAGTGAGAGTAATTTGTCATTCTGTAAGATTTAAACTGCAGCTGGACTGCTGGACATTTCTGGTTTAAGTATGGTGAGAAGGGTGTGAGGAAGTATTTAGGAAGGCAGAAAGATTTGTAACTTGATTTTACAAGTAATAGTTCAATCATATTTGAGAAGAAGAAATAAGGATAGAAATGTAATATTGAATCATTAGCTCATGGACTGAGACTGGGATTATAAAGTTAGTGTAGAAAAGTTATATTTGTGTATTGAGTAGAATGAGGTCCCAGTGTATTTCAAAGTATTCATGCAATTGACTGAATTAATTATTGGGATTAAATCAGAGACATTTTTAGTTGAGAGAAAAGAAATTTTAGTGTGAGTTCAAATTAAGCATAGTCCCAGGAAGATAGGGAAGCTTGGGAAGTAAATGCAAATCTATTAGGGCAACAATTTATAATCCTGATGGGAGATTTGAGTTTTATGAACAAGAATAAATATAGAAATGAATACAGGTTATTTGAGGCTCACTTTAGAGATGTTCCTTAACCAATGTGAGATTATAATAATATCTTAAACTGATTGTTGGAGCTTGTCATTTAAGATTTGATGGGACTGTTAACTGACTATTCCTCTGAGTCTAACTCCAAGTATGAAAATTAAGAAAAGCCATCCGAGCCACCGATCCATGAGGCCAGACCCTATGAGGTACAGGTCTGGAAGGCCTGTGAAGTATGGGTATAGAAGGTTGGGAGAACAACTGTTCCGCATGAGCTGAGGTAGGATTCCCCTGACTCGATCCTCCCAGTGACACCTGGCAGACTCTGAGCTTGGCTCAGTGCAGATTGCAGCTTGGTATACGTTTTGCCTGGAATTGACATTCCGAAGTTGAGGAAATATGGCCCCCTGATTACAATTTTTTCCGCATTCTTGGTAGCAAGTTTCAATAATCAAAAGTTTTGAAAATACAACAACAAATTTATTAAATACTTGGTTCTGGAACATCTTAAGTTACTATAAGATTAAGCTATTAGGCTTAGGAATTAGTATAGGTATTCCTGTATAAATCAGGGTTCTTTAGTTCTTTGTAATAGTATAAGGACAAATAAATCAAGGGTTTGTGGGAATATTATTCTGGTTTTTAGTTAGTATCATACTTGTCTCAGCTTTGTCATAATTAGTTAATATTAAAAGGAGAATAGTTTCTGGACCACTAAGTAAATATTTTAATTGTTGTAATTGTTAGTATAATGTAAATCCCTTAGTGAAATCCCATCCTCCTGTTGGAGGAATTAATAATGGATTAATGCAAAAATATAAGAAACTGGTTTTAATGTGTGATCATGACAATTGACCAAGACTCCAATTTTAATTTTGTAAGAATGGTAAGGGTTAAGGATGAGTAATTTAAATTGGTTCCAAGGTTACTTTTGTAGGAAAGTAAATGAAAGAAGGCAGAAGAGAAAGAGCTTGGAATGTGATGCTGAGGATGGATGGATGGAAAACAACCAGAGGACTCCCATCAGACGGTGTAACCCCAGCCAGACAACAGCATGAAAAGAGACTTTGGATTTTGGAAGGGACAATTGTTTGTTATTGTTTTCTTTTGAATCTCTGTATCTGCACTCAGAAAGGGGACTGCCCCCTTGTATGTTGTCAATGCAACCACGGGAATCAGAATTAAGAAAAGTGGGGAAACTTCAAAGTATAAAAGGATTGGGGACTGTGTGGGATGACTTCTAGTGAAGTTTCCCCATTCTGAATATCATATATACATTCTTATGACTTTCTTGTATTTTGTAACTAAGTTCAGTATTGTTTCCCCATATATATGTGTAAGTCATTGCGTATTTCAAGGTAATGTAAGAGCTACTGAGTATTAATACAATTGATTGGATTAACTATTGAGACCAAATTATAGGTATTTTTAGTTTGGGGAAGGGGTTTGTGTTTCTTGCTGTGATCACTCTGCTTTCTATACGAACTGAACTGGATTCATCCTGATTTATGTTTCGAGACACCTACCCCTGTTGCATCACTTGTTTCATATATAACTGTAATTGTGACTACCTGTATTTGACTCCTTCAAGCCTTCCTTACTTCTACTAATGTAAATCATTTACAGATGATATAAGTCCATACCATATTTTATTGGAATGTACCCTGTTTTAACTGTACTCTCAATGTATTAGTGTTTATGATGTCATACTGTTTGTAGAACCTCCCTCTTTTGATTTCAGACTTCTGGGGAACCTGCACAAAAGCGATTTCTGGACTTTTACTCATGGGACTAATTGCAACTGTGTCTTCTAGTCTCCTTCTCCCATGTACTTATGGATACACCTGTCTAGGTATGACTCCTCTGCATGGAACATTGTTTGTATTCACTGTACTCTAGCTCAATGGATATCTAGTAGGGATTTGTACTATTATTTTGTCTACTATCATTGATAATTTCGACCACTGTATCTTTGTATTTAGGTAATAAGTTAAAGCCGAGACTTTCAGCAAAAATTAGATGCTTTGAAGGATACTAGAATTTGTGAAAGACAAGTTAGCAGAAAGTGAGTTTTGTTGAAGTGTGATTATAGGTTTCATGCTATTTGTGTTACACCACAAGATATAATTAATTGGCTATCTAAATCAAAAGGATGGTTACAAATGTTAGTAACTCTCCTCATTTCTTTTAGTGCTTTCTTTGTTGTCCTTTGTTTCCTCCTCCCCTGCCTTATGAAAATTCTCTTGTCCCTCCTTAAATCCACCCTAACCTCTTGTACACTTGCCCCCCTCGACAACCCTTCCATGACAATCTGTAGACGCTCTGCGCTAAACGAGAAGGGGGACATGTTGGGGGTATATGTGCAGTTCCCCTGGAGGCATGAGACCCACAAAGGGCTGACTCTGCAGTAACACTGTGGAGGTAAATCAGACATTCCATGAGACAGCTCTGTTCCAGGATGGGAGCTCTGTGACCTTCTGACTCGTTGCCAACCGATAAGGTTTTCAGAGGAAGCTAACATAATGTAGATTAACTAGAAGCCTTGGTATAACTTTGTCCTGCTCCAGGGAGAACATCCTGCCCAGTACTTGGAGCCTGATACAGAGTACACAGCTGTGACATAAGAGGCATATGGGAACAAGGACAATAGTGTAATCCCAAATAAAGCGGTTTATGATGACTATACAGTTATACACTATATAAACTGAACTCTTAGCTGATCATGATGTAGTTAGGATATAATCACATAAGAAGCTGCTGAATAAAGTCTTGCTACTCTTTGACTCTCCTGGCTTGGAACTCTGTTCTTGGGGAGTGTGGCTGGATCACAACCAGATGTACACTGAAGGCTGGAAGAAGGTAAGACCGGGCTGCCCCTGACCTTGGAGGTCGGATCAACAGGGGACTTTAAAACCCAGTCCTGATCTTCCAGGCCTCTGGGTCTGATCTTCCAGGCCTGAGGGTTTGGTCTCTTGGATGCTGGGTCTGGTCTCTCAGGCCTCCTGGCCTAATCATCCAGGCCGCTAGGTTGGGTCTCTCCTGCCCTTGGCTCTAACATATCTGCCCCCCAAGGCTTGATCTATCTGGCCCCTGGTTCTTATCTTTCTGCGCCTTCGTCTAATATGTCTCCCACAGCGTCTAATATTTCGAGCCCCAGGGACTGGTATTTCTGGCCTCCAGGTCTGATTTTTCTGTTCCCTGGTTCTTATATTTCTGGCCCCAGGGTTTGATATCTCCAGACCCCTGGTCTGATATTTCTGTCTCCAGGGTCTGATATCTCTGGCCCCACCATCTAATCTCTTTGCTCCCCTGGTCTGATTTCTCTATCCCAGGGGTCTTATATCTGTGGCCCCTGGGTCTGATATCTCGGGCCCCAAGGTTTAAAATCTCTGGCCCTGGGGTCTGAAATCTCTGGCCCCTGAGTCTGAAATCTGTGGCCCCTGGGTCTGAAAATCTCTGGCACCAGGGTCTGATATCTCTGGCCCCAGGTTCTGTTATCTCTGGCACCAGGGTCTGATTTCTGTGGCCCCTGGGTCTGATATCTGTGACTCCTGGGTCTGAAATCTCTGGCCCCAGAGTCTGATGTCTATGGCCCTGTAATGGAAATGCAAATTTAAAGATCTTCCCTGCCCCTAGCTTAAGTGCACCTGCAGCCTGGGGTGGGAGGCTTGTTTTTCAGGAAAGCCCACACCTTGATACTTTGTGATTGGGCAGTGGGTCCAGAAGGTTGTTACATTCTCTGAGCCAGGAGAAGGCTATATGAACCCTGAGGAGAGGCTTTGCTTTGGGGCTCACTTTGAGAAGTGTTGTGTGATTTGACCAGATGAGTCTCTGGGAAGCCGTTGTTGAGAGCCCCCCAGCTTTGAAAACCCAGATGTTGATGGTTCCCTCTCTGGTAACTGTGATTTAGTATTGACATAATGGGTGGACAGTTTGGAAGCCTGTCGGTTTGATCTGTAAGTTCTGTAACTCTGAAGTTTGGGGTGCTGACCCTTTTCCCCTGAACTAGGTGATATACGTTTGTTTGATTAAAGTAAGCTTGTTAACTGATTTTGAGTTGGTTTCCTTTACAAAAGCAGATCTAAGAACCTGTGTTGGCAGTCACCCTGGGGATGTTGGGGTGCTTGCTGCTACAGGCCCCTGCGTCTGATATCTGTGGCCCCTGGGTCTGAAATCTGTGGCCTGTGGGTCTGAAATCACTGGCCCAGGGGTCTGATAACTCTGGCCTTGGGTTCTGATATCTCTAGACCTAGGGTCTGATATCTTTGGACCGAGGGACTTATATCTCTGCCCCCTGCATCTGATTTTTCTGGCCCCAGGTTCTGATAGCTCTCACACCCCGTTCTGATAACTTTGGACCCTGGTTCTCATGTCTCTGGCCTCGGTGTCTGATATCTTTGCCCACAGTGTCTTACATCTCTGGACCCGAGGTCTGATATCTCTGAACACGGGGTTTGATATCTTTGGAGCCAGAGACTGATATCTCCCCTGCCTGGGTCTGATTTTTCTGTCCCAAATGTCTGATATCTCTGGCCTCAGCATCTAATATCTCTGGTCCACTGTTCTGATCTCTATCTCAGGGGTCTGATATCTTTGGCCCCTGGGTCTTATATCTCTGGACCAGGGCTCTGATATCTCTATACCCAGGGTCTGAAATCTCTGGCCCTGGGGTCCAATATCTCTGGCCCCTGGCTCTTACTTTTCTGCATCCCTTTCTGATATCTCTTCTCCTGGGGTCTGAAATCTCTGGCCCCTGGGACTGATGTCATTGGACCCAGGGTCTGAAATCTTTGGCCCCTGGCTCTGAAATCTGTGGCCCCTGGGTCTGAAATCTCTGACCCCAGGGTCTGATATTTCTGGCCCCAGTGTCTAATATCTCTGGTCTCCTGGTCTGATCTCTCTATCCCAGAGGTCTAATTTCTAATTATACAAGGTCTGATATATATCTGCTCAGGTGTCTAATATCTCTGGCCCTGGAGTCTAATATCTCTGGCCCTGGGGTCTGAAATCTCTGGCCCCTGGCTCTTCACTTTCTGCACCCCCATCTGATGTCTCTTACACAAGGTCAGATATCTTTGTCCCAGGGGTCTGATATCTCTGTCCCTGGGGACTGATATTTTTGGCCCCAGAGTCTGAACTTTGTGGAGCTGGGGTCTGATATATCTGGCCCCAGGGTCTGAAACCTCTGGCCACCCTGCCTGATCGATCTGTAGCTCAGTGCCAATATCTCTAGCCCCCTAGTCTGATTTTTCTGTTCCCAGGATCTGATTTCCTTTCCCCCAGGTTCTGATATGTCTGGCCTCAAAGTCTGATTATCTTTGGACCACGGGTCTGATATTTCTGACCCCAGGCTCTGATATCTCTTGCCCCATGATCTGATATCTCTGGACTTCGGGTTTGATATCTTTGGAGCCAGGGACTGATATCTCCACCACCTAGGTCTGATTTTTCTGGTGCCACAGTCTGATATCTCTAGCCCCCTGGTCTGATTTTTCTCTCCCAAAGGTCTGATATCTCTGGCCCCAAGGTCTAAAATCTCAGGTCCCCTGGTCTGATCTCTCTATTCCAGGGGTCTGATATCTTTAGCCCCTGGGTCTTATATCTCTGGACCAATGGTCTGATATCTCTGTACCCAGGGTCTGAAATCTCTGGCCCCTGGAATTGATATTTCTGACCCTGGGGTCTGAAATCCTGGACTCTGGATCTGATATCTCTGGCCCAGTGGTCTGATATCTCTGGTGCTGGTGTCTGATATCTCTGACCCCTGGGACTAATATCTCTGGCCCCGGGGTCCGATATCTTTGCCCAGGGATCTGATATCTTTGGCCCCAGGGACTTATAACTCTGCCCCATGTCTGATTTTTCTGGCCCCAGGTTCTGATAGCTCTGGCACCCCATTCTGATATCTTTGGACCCCAGTTCTGATATTTCTGGCCCCTGGATCTGATATCCCTGGTCCTGGGGTCTGGTATCTCTGGCCTCGGTGTCTGATATCTCTGCCCACAGTGTCTTTTATCTCTAAACCCAGGGTCTGATATCTCTGGACAAGGGGTCTTAAATCTCTGGCCCTCATTCTGATATCTCTGGCCCCGGAGTCCAATATCTCTGGACCTGGGTTCTGAAATCTCTAGCCCTGGGGACTGGTATCATTGGACCCGGGGTCTGATATCTCTGGCCCTGGCTCTTCCCTTTCTGCACCCTTGTCTGATATCTCTTCCACAGGGTCTGATAGCTCTGGCCCCTGGGTATAATATCTGTTGCCTCTGAGTCTTAAATCTCTGGCCCCTGGGTCCAATATCTCTGGCCCCAGGATCTGAAATCTCTGGCCCTAGGGTCTGATGTCTCTGGATGCAGGATCTGATGTCTCTGGACCTGGGGTCTAATATCTCTGGCCACAGGATATTTCTGGACCCAGGGTTTGATATCTCTGGGCCTGGAGTCTAATATCTTTGACTCCAGGGTCTGATATCTCTGTCCCCTGGGTCTGAACTTTCTGGCATCAGGGTCTGAAACCTCTGCCCCTTCAGGTTTGATACCTTTGGCCCCCCTGTCTGACCAATCTGGACTTCAGAGCCAATATCACTAGCCCCAATGTTCTGATTTTTCTGTCCCCAGGATCTGATTTCCCTTCTCCAATTTCTGATATTTCTGGACCAAGGGTCAGATATCTTTGGACCACAGGCCTGATATTTCTGGGCCTGGGTCTGATATCTCTGGACCCAGGGTCTGATATCTCTGGTCCCTGGGTGTAATATCTCTGGCCCCAAGACCTGATATTTCTGGGCCCAGGTCTGATATCTCTGGCACCTGGGTGTAATATCTTTGGTTCAGGGGTCTGATATCTCTGGCCCCAGGTTCTGAAATCTTTGTCCCCTAGGTATAATGGCCCCTGGGTCTGATATCTCTGTCCCAGGCGTCTGATATCTCTGATGCTGGGGTCAGATATCTATGGGTTCTGATATCTCTGTTTCCTGGGACTGATATAATTGACCCCAGAGTCTGATATCTCTGCCCCCTGGGTCTGATCTTTCTGGACCTGGGGTCTGATTTCTCTGGACATTAGGTCCAAAATCTCTGGCCCCAGGGTCTCATCCCTCTGGCCCTTGAGTCTGATTAATCTTGCCCTGGCATCCAATATCTTTGTCCCCCAGGTATGATCTTCCAGATCCTTGATCTTCTCAGCCCATTGCTATGGTCTGATATCTCTGGCCCAAGGGTCAGATATCTTTTGCACCAGCGTCTTTTATCTCTGGCCCCCGGTCTGATTTCACATGCCTCCAGGTCTGTTCTTTGGGGCCCTTAGTAACAAGATCTCTGGGTCCCAGGTCTAATCTTTCAGCTTTCCCGGTCTGATCTTCCAGGCTCCCAGCTCTGTTCTTTCCAGGCACTACATCTGGTCTCTGGCCCTGGTGTGGTCTTCCAGCCCCAGGGTTTGGTTTCTTGGGCTCCTGGGTCTGGTCTCTCAGTCCCCCTGGTCTGATCTCTCTGTCCCTGGGATTCTGATCTTCCAGACCCCCACATCTGGTCTTCCAAGAGCCTGCATCTGGTCTCTTGGGATCCTGAGTCTTATATCTTTGGCCATCGGGCCTTATCTTCCAGGCACCCAGGTCTCCTCTCTAGGGCCCCTGGTCTGGTCTCTCCAGCCCCCGATCTGATCACTGGAGCCTCTGGGTCTCATCTTCTAGGCCCCAGGGTTCAGTATCTTTGGTCCCCGGGTCTCATCTCTCTGGCCCCAGGTCTGATCTTCCAGGCTTCCTAAGAGGTCTAGGTTGCCCAAAGGTTCTACTCTAGAACTATGGACTAGAACCCTCTGAGAGTGCCTCCCCAAATCAACAGCTCCAGCCCTGAGGGTTCTGATCCTCTGCTTGGAAAAGAGACTGTGGGGTCACAATCCCATGCGTGTGGTCGGCTCTTCACAAACATGGTGTGGACTGGAGTCCAAGGGGAGCCAAGCTCACTACTCCCAGGGTAGTGCTGGGATCTCAAGTCACACCTGGCTGCCCAGGGCCCACGTCCTATCCTGGGAAATGCTTGAAATGCCAACAGCCCGCCTCCACTGGCGAGGCTGGCAGCGCCCAGAGCCTGGGGAAGACAAAGCTCTGGGGATTCACTCTCTTTATAAACATTTTATTTTCAAGTTAGGAAAATGCACCTTCTCTTCCAATCTCCCTTCAGAGAAAAAACTTGTGTAGGCAGATGGGGCCACTAGGGGGCGCCAAAGTGTACAGAGCACCAGGCCTGGAGTCAGGGAGACACCTTCCTGAGTTCTAACCTGGCTTCAGACAAGTCCTAGCTGTGTGACCCTGAGTAAGTCATTTAACCTTGTCTGCCTCAGTTTCCTCATCTGTAAAATGAGCCAGAAAAGGAAATAAAAAACCACTCCAGTATCTCTGTCAAGAAAACCCCAAATGGAGCCACTGAAATCCCCAACGACAATGGGCAGTAAGGCAAAAAAGAATTTCTTCATTAACCTTGTCCCCCAAATCACCTTTGTCTCGCTCTATCCCGGGTCCTCTAGGGTCCCTGACTTGTCTACTGAACCCTCCCAGCTGCTCTGGGCCATTGGCTCTGGTCCTTTCCCTTTCCCTTGCCACGGGTTGAGCAGGCTGGACGCCCCTCCTGCCTCCTGGGGCGGGGGGGGGGGGAGACCCTGCCCAGAACCAGAATCTCAGACCTTTTGGGGGAGGGGCGGGGAGAAAGAGAAAGCACCTACTGTGCCCTAGGCACCAAGCGCTTCACAATGCTTCTTCCTTTGGGGGGCTCAGAGCCAGGCTGGCCCAGAGCTGGGGAGATCCCCAGGCAACCTGGGGCAGTCAGGCTGGAAGCATTGCTACATTGTTATTCACCCTCCTTACAAGCTTACAGCCCTCTGGCTGGGAGCCCCCGGGGGGAGGGGCTGCCTCCTCTCTGCACTCAGTAGGCTCTTGATGCTGATCGACAGATGCCCATGTGCATTTTCTGCACAGAATAAACAAGGGAATTTGGGGGCTGAATGACAGGGGTAGGGTGGGCGAAAGGGTCAGGAGGAACTCCGCATAGAGGTGCCCCCTGAGCCAAGCTCCGGGATCTTGAACGAAACCAGGGGTTCAGATAGGCCGAGGTGACCAGGGAATCCCAGGCATCTGGGACAGCCCGGGCAAAGGCTCGGAGAGAGGAGATGGAGCGTCCTGCCGGACGATTTAAAAACCAAATCCACAGGGAAAGAGAAAGGGGGGTCCCTAGCTCTGTTTGCTGTAAGGCACAAACACAAGCAGTAGTGAGGTCCCCATCTCAGGAAGTATTCAAGCAGAGGAGGGGGGACGAAGTGCAGCGGAATTCTCGTCCAGGAACTCCTGTGGCCTGTTAAGTCTCTTCAGCCTTGGAAGCGGGGGTCCGACCCTGGACCTACCCTCAAGCAGGCCCCTCCCGCCAAGCCAGGAGAGGGCTCCCCAGAGCAGGTGACCCCTCAAGCCCCGCCTCATCGACCAAAGGGTTGGCCGCTTTGGAGCTGGAACCTCATTGGTTCACACAGATGTCAATCCCCCCACGAGCGGCCTGACTCCTTCTATTGGCTTCTACCCAGAAGAGGCGGGACAGGTCAGGAGCTGCAAAATGGCTGACGCTGACGAGAGCTCCTGGAGGGTCTGTGAGGGGGGCATGGGAGTGGCCTGAGGGGTAGGGAGGGGTCGCGAGGAAGGCGGGGGCTGGGGTCTGGGCGAGGGGCAGGAGGAGGGTCAGTGGGGAGGCCCGAGGCTGGGCAGGCCTGGAGAGGGAGGGAGCAGGGCCTAAGGACTGGAGGCTGGGGGCGGGGCCCAAGGGCCTAGGGGCGGGGCTTAGCTGGCGCCTTGTAAGAGAGGCTGAGGACAGCAGGGATTGGGGAGGGACAATTGGCTGGTGGGAGGGGCTAGTAAGGAGGAGGGCGTGGTCAGGCAGCAGGAGGCGGGGCTGACAGTTGAGATGAAAAAGCCTGACAGGGAATGGACCAGGAGAAACACGAGCTTGGGGGAAGGGGGACAAACCCTGAGTGTGGGAGTGACTCTGGATTGTGGGGGCGGGGCCAAACCCGAGTGGGCAGGGCCGACAGAACTCTGAGGTGGGAACTTCCAATAAGGCTAAGGAGCCCAAAACTGGACTTAAGGTGATGGGCGTGGTCTACCCTGAGGTGGGCGTGGTCGGTGCTGGGGGCCTGGGCTGAGGCTGAGGTTGGGGCGGGGCCAAGGGGGAAACTGACTAGTAGAGAGAGGCTGAGGGGACCTGGGGAGAAAGGCCGGCTATCTTTCTTCTTTCTTTCAGCAAACATTTGTCAAGGACCTACTACGTGCCGGCCACTGCTAGGGGCTGGGGATAGGAAAAGAGAGAGAGGACTTTAAGGAACTGGCCCTCCACTTCTGGGAGGTTAGCTCCATTTTACAGATGAGAACACCAAGGCCCAGAGGCCCCAAGGCACTTGCTTACAGTCACTGGGCAGGCCTTTCTTGGCCAAGATTCAGACCCAGAGCTCTCAGCTCTTCTGTGGCTGCATGTGGAGGGGGCCTGCCCAACACACTCTCACACCCTGAGGGCTCTGTCCCCTTCCATGACCTCCCTGGGCTGCCTAGTCCTGAGGCTTCCCCGTGTCTGCCTGTCCCTTCTACAGCCTCCCCGGAGCTGCGAGGATTACTGGGCTGAGTGGAAGCACTGCAGGACGCTGAGGAACCTCCTTCATCATTACTACACCTATGGGGAGACCCCAGCCTGTGCCCAGTGGAAGAGAGATTACAGACACTGCCGGCAGTGGGAGGAGAGCGGGAGTCCCGAGGCCAAGGTATCCTGGGCCAAAGTGGACATTTGGTTGGCCTGTCTGTCCTGCAGAAAGCAGGGGATGACCCTGTGTGGACCGGGGATAATTTCCAGGCTGGGCCAACACTCTGCTCCCCATGGGGAGAGGGGGGAGGGGGCAGGGACTGTGGGGAGGAGCTGGGTGTGTCCCAGGGTCTGCCCTCAGTGGGGCTGGGGCTTACCTTCAGCACAGGTGGGGAAGGGGCCTTGACTGCTTTAAGATCTCAGCAAGCCTACAGAGCCCTGAGGAAGGGTGGTGGGAGGGGACACCCTAGCTATTCCTCTGTACCTGAGTGGTCAGAGCTTAGTCACTCAGATTCACAGAAGGGAAGAGTGACCCCCTGTCCTGGTCTCTGACCCGAATGCCCTTCCAGACTAATGGAGCATGAATGGGAGGGATATGGGAAAACCCCCAGAACCAGAAGGCCTAGAACTCCTGGGGAGGCCAGAAAGGCCGAGGCAGGGGATTTCCAGACAGGGGCCCAGGGGCCTCAGTCAGGCAGGGGTAGCTGGGGGGGAGGGCCTTGGAGAAGTAAAAGGGCCCTAGGGTCCTTGCTTTTGTGGCTGTAGCCCCAGGGCTTGAGGGGAGGGTCCACACCTTTGTGCTGGAGCTGAGGAGGAAGAAGAATTGGGAAAACAGATGTAGGGTCTAACCAGCACCGTTCTGGGCAAAAGAGGTGAAGGTGCTCCAGGGGCAGCTGAACAGTAACAGACTATCCCCCATCCCATAGTTACTTCAGGGTTTACAAAGCCTTTCCTGAACAAGAAAGGAAGGTGGCTACTAACAAGTAGAAAGTGGTATGCGTGGTATGCGGGTTTTACAGCCTGCATTCAATTCAGCATTTATTAAGTCCCTACTGTATGCCAGCTACTGGGAATACAAAGCTGAGAACAAGAAGCCCTGCCCTACAGGTGTTTACCTTATATGAGGCTTAGAGAGGCCTGGCAGATTAACCCTGGTTGTCCAGCTAGCTGTGTTCAATTTGATCTCCCTTGTTCTTCTGGACACAACCAGAAAGCCCAGGTCCAAAGGGCCCTTAGGAGAGGCTCTGTAATGGTAGTGAAACTTGAAGATCCCCTTGTATTGGCAAGCTAACCCAGAACTTGTGAATCCCACAGTGGGATGGACTTGTTGATGTGATAAGACAGGGCTGAACTGGGAAAAGCTGGTACCCTGTATAGGAAAAAGCCCAAGCTGAAAGAGGCCAGAAGAACTTCTGGGAGCAGCATCATGGGCCAGGAATGAGAATGCTGAGTGAGAGAGAACTTCTGCCAGCCAGAGCTGCCCAGTACTTCTGAGGGACAGTTGGACCTGCCCAGGACTTCTGAGGGCCACCCAGAGCTGCTGAGAACTGAGATGGCATGACTGTGGTGCCTATATTTTGTCTGTCTATTTTGATGTTACTTTGTCAGATTCATTTGTTTATAGAGGCCGCAGACCTTGTTGTTGGATCTAGGTTGATTTCACAGGCTGAAAGTGAATTGATGAGGACACTGGCAATGTGAATGAATGTTATTGTGGCTTTGTTAAGCTTTGTATTCCCAGGAACAGAAACTATGGGAAGGGGAACCATGGAAGCTGAGAATCTGTCTCTAGTCAAGATAAAAAGACCTCTCCTTTGGATACTTAATGCTGATTGATGATACAGTAAGTCATTCACAATCCAGTGTAGAAAACTTTTGACCTTTGTACTTTGTACTTTGTGATTGATCAAATTAATGTACTTTGTTTAAGAAGGAAGACTTTTTTTTTTAAGTTACCAAATGAGGAGATTAAGATGGTGGGACCTAGGGGTGGACTTTGTGATTGGCTTAATGAATGCACCTTGTTTAAAAGAGAATTCTAACCTTTGTACTTTGTGATTGAATTAAGGACTTACTGATTGAGTTGATTGAGTTACCAAATGAATATACTTTGTTTAAAACTATGTGACCACTTTGAAAAAAACTGCATGGCCATTTTAGTGTTAAGTTGTTGAGTTGTGACATGGTGAATGCTGTATTTTGATTTTCTGTGAATATTTGCCTTAATTTGTTACTGAATAAATGAAGAGTTCTCTGAGTTTGTAATCAGACTCTGTGTCTCTCCTTCCCTTGGTGGCTAACCTCCATGAGAACGCTGTCTACAATTAACACCCACATCCTCTGTTCTCTCACTCTGTAGTCCAGCTACTGAGTGAAACTGTGCTCTCGAATTTTATTAACAACCTCCTCATTGTCAAATCTAATGATCTTCTCTCCATTCCTTTACTTCTTGACCTCTCTGCCTCTTCCTCCATTCTCTCTTCTCTTTAGGTTTTGGGGACAGTCCCCTCTCCCATTCTCCTCCCACCTCTCTGACCACTCCTTCTCTGTCTTCCTTGCTGGACCTTCATCCAGATCACACCCCCTTACCCTGGGTGTCCCTGGAGTCCTGTCCTGGACCCTCTTCCCTTCTCCTTCTATACCACTTCACTGGGTGATCTCATCAGCTCCTGTGGGTTTAGTGACCATCTCTATGCCGATGATCCTCAGATCTATCTTTCCTGCCCTCATCTTTCTGCTGATCTCCAATCTCCATCTCTAGCGACTTTTCAGACATCTCAAACTAGATGTCCAGTAGACATCTTCAGCTCAGAATGTCCAGAACTTGTTCCCTTTCCCCCTAAATCCTGCCCCCCTCCTACCTTCCTGTTACTACGGAGGGTACCATCATCTTCCCAGTCCTCCAGACTCACAACTTAGGAGTCCTACTGTACTGCTCACTCATCCCCTATATCTAAGCTGTGAACAAGGCCTTGTGTCTTCTTTGCAACATCTCTCAGATACAGCCCCTTCCGTCCTCAGACCCTCAGATCCTGCCCCCACACTGGTACAAGCCCTCACCCCCTTACCCCTGGACTATTGCAGTAGCTGCTGGTGAGGCTACCTGGCCCCCTTCAGTCCATGCTCCATTCAGCTACCAAAGTGTTTTTCTAAAGTACAGATCTGACCATGTTACTCTCCTTCCCCATTCAATAAAATCTAGCAGCTCCCCATTACTTCAGGATCAAACATAAAATCCTGTGGATTTCAAAGCCCTTCATGATGGATTCCTTCCTACCTTCCCTGTATTCTTGAATGTACTTTGTTTAAAATGTAGAGATCCCCTTGTATTGGCAAGCTAGACCAGAGCTTTTGAATCCCACAGTGGGATTACTTCCTTTTCCATACTCTTGGGCCCAGTGATACTGGCCTCCTGGCCATTCCTCATCCATCTCCTGACTCCAGGTGTTTTCTCTGGTTGTCCCCATACCTGGAACTCTCTCCCTCCTCATCTCCAGCTCCTGCCTTCAGTGACTTCCATCAGGTCACAGCAACAGTCATACCTTCTGCATGAAGCCTTTCCCAGTCCTCCTGAACCTTAGAGGCTTCCCTCTGGAATCAACTCCAAGTCTATATCTTGTTTATACAGTTATTTGCATATTGTGTTCCCCATTAGACTATTAGTTCCATGATATCAAGGACTGTTTTTTGCCTTTCTATGTAGCCCCATCACTTAGCATGGTCCCTGGCACATAGTAGGTACTTAAATGCCAACTGACTCACTCTCCACTTCTCTACATTCTTCCTCTTGGTCATCTCATCCCCTCCCCTGGATTCAACTTTATTTTTTATGCAAGACTCCAATATACATATCCAGTACTTGTCTCTGTCTGAATGTCCCAGAGGCAACTGAAACTCCACCTGTCCAAAACAGAACTCAATATTTTTCCACATGTAGCACCCACTCTGGTACCTCCTCCCCAACTCCTATTTGAACTGGTAGGTTGAGTCTTCAGAGAAGTGATTTCTACTCTTTAGAGTTTAGGAGAAAACCTAAGTTTTACCTGAAGCTTTTACTAATGTTGTTCATGAGCCCTTATCAGTGTGATACCTAACTTAGTTAGCCAGTAGGCATCAATTGACTTTTACAAAAGGGATTTACTAAGAAGGCATCATGAGAAAAGGTAGTAAAAACATTCCCTTCCAAATCTAAGGGCACACTCTCCTACCAGTACCTGAAGGAAGAGTAGAATCTAACTTAAATAGTGAATGTAAAGAACATGTGTACTAAAGGGGTATTTCATGAACCTTGGCTCTAGAAGAATTTTTTTCCCCTTGGAGAGTCCTCATTAAGTCTACTATAGGTTGAAGAGGCAAGAATGGATGATTTGCTCTTCTGTTCACTTGAGTCAGGCTGCTGTGGGGCTAGGCCACTCCTCTGATAGGCCAGGCTGTTTCCCTGATGGACTGATCCACTCTAACTACTGCTGTCAGCCACTATCCTTCTGAGACCACCACTACTATTGCCATTCATCTCCAGCATCCAGGGAGACTTTTGATGGCACTTTTGAATCTCCTGATTTCACAAGATCACCTTGGCACTTCCATCGTGGAATATTCATTCACCTAAATTCTGGGAAGAAAGAAACACTGACACTGAGGTGGCAATGTGCTCGCAGCCACCACATCCAGGTAGAAGAAAAGGCTGATAAATTGAGAAATGTTTATCAATTGGGGAATGGCTGAACAAATTGTTGTATATGATTGTGATGGAATACTATTGTGCTATAAGAAATGAAAAGCAGGATGCTCTCAGAAAAACCTGGGAAGACTTACATGAACTGATGCAAAGTGAAATCAGCAGAACCAGGAGAACATTGTACACAATATTGTATAATGATCTACTGGGAATAACTTAGCTATTCTCAGCAATACAGCAAAAAATGATTCAAGACAATTCTGAAGGACTCATGATGAAAGGTGCTGTCCATCTCCAGAGCCTGATTGCAGATCAAAGATTCTTTTTCTTTACATTATTTTTCTTGGGTCTTTTTTGTCTGTTTTCTTTTACAAAATGAGTTTTGCATGACTACACATGTATAATCTAAGTCAAATTGTTTGCCTTCTTAATGGTGGGGGAGGGAAAAAATTTAGAACTCAAAATTTGAAAAAAAAATTAAAATTGTTTTTACATGTAATTGGGAAAAAAAGAAATGTTAAATTAAAAAAGAAGAAGAAAGGGCTGCCATCCCTCCCTCACCCAACTCTTAGAACCGGCTCAGTAGTCTTGCTTCTCTGGAAACTTCAAAGCCAAGAGACAAAGGGAATAGTTATGGCTTTTGTATAGCTACCTATTTCTGGCTCAGCAACTCATGCATCATCATTTCTTCCAAATCCCAGCCAATCAGAAGACTTTTCATTATCATAACCAGAAATCCTCTCCTTCCAAGGTTCCACATGCTTATTTGGACTGAAACCAGGCAAGGAATATCTGGGCAAACTTCAAGGATTGGCCCTCCTAAGCCAGCCAAGTCTCATTACACTTCTATCCTCAGCAATAGAGCTGGGGTACATTAAAAACCCATTTTCGAAACCCCCAATCTGAAAAAGTCTTCTGATGCCCTGGGAGAGGTTCAAGCATGGTCCATTCAAGAGCCTTCCCAAGTACCTTACACTCAAAAGTTTGAGAGAAGTCCATATGGCATGAATCCTACACACTGCTGCCAAAGTCACTTTCCATAAATTCAGATTGGACCTCATGACTCCCCCATTCAGTTGCCTCTGGATCATATAGAATCTCCTTGGTTTAGTCTTTAAAGCCCATATGAGCTGGTTATTATTTTTCTTTTAGCTCTAATGGAACAGCCTGCATAAAGATATGCAGCTTCAACCAAAAAATAACATTTCCCCCCCACCAAAAAAGTTATGTTTTTCCATTTGTGGAACCATAAATCTCTGCAAGTATATAGTAAATTCAAAGTGTTATTTTCAATGCTTTGCTGATTGTCTACATTTCCCTCCAACTTTCCTTCTGTTTCCTTCTGGGCATTTTTTTTCTTTTTGGAGGGGGAAGGCAGGGCAGTTGGGGATAAGTGACTTGCCCAAGGCCACAGTTATGTGTTAAGTTTCTGAGGCCAAATTTGAACTCAGGTCCTCCTGACTTCAGGGCCTGTGCTCTATTCACTGCACCACCTAGCCAACCCCTGGGCATTTTTTTTTTTAAATTTTATAAGCAATTGGGGTTAAGTAACTTGCTCAAGGTTACACGGCTAGTCATTATTTATGCGTGGGTGCTCATTTTCTGAGGCCAGATCTGATCTCGGGTCATCCAAACTCTGAGGCCGGTGCTCTTACTCACTGCGCCACCTAGCCGCCCCTTTAGGGCAATTGGGGTTAAGTAACTTGCCCAAGGTTACATGGCTAGGTTTTTGTTTGTGTGGATTAAGTGTCTGAGGCCGGCTCCGAACTCAGGTCCTTCTGATTCCAGGGCCGGCGCTCTATTCACTCTGGGCATTTTTTAAACTCAATTTTTTCAATTATATAAATTTATTTTCTCTCCCTCCCACCCACCTCCTCACATTGAGAAAAATAAAAACAAAACTCTTGTAACAAATGTGCTTAGTCAAAACAAATCCCTGGGTTACTCATATCCAAAACTATTTGTCTCATTCTGTACATTGAGTCTATCTCCTCTCTGGCAGGAGGTAGGGTAGAAGGTTTCATGACACATGAGTCCTTGGGAGTCATGGTTGATCACTGCATTCATCAAAGATCTTGAGTTTTTCCAAGTTGTCTTACATAATTGCTATTGTAGAAGTTCTTTTCCTAAACATCAATTGTTCATGGCTGGGTCGAGCTAATATAATAAAAATGACAATTTTACCTAAATTAAATTACATATTTAGTGTCATATCACTCAACCTACCAAAAAAATTACTTTGTAGAGCTAGGAAAAATAGTAACAAAATTCATTTGGAAGAACAAAAGGTCCAGAATAGCAAGGCAATTAATGAAAAGAAATGCTAGGGAAGGTGGCCTAGCCATACCAGATTTTTATCTGTATTATAAAGCAGCAGCCATCAAAACTATTTGGTACTAGCTGAGGAATAGAGTAGTGGATCGATGGAATAGATTGAGTACACAAGACTCAGCAGCCAATAACTATAGTAATCTACTGTTTGATAAACCCAAAGACCCCAGTCTTTGTGATAAGAACACGCCATTTGACAAAAACTCCTGGGAAAACTCGAACCTAGACCAATATCTAACACTGTACACCAAAATAAAGTCGAAATGGGTGCATGATCTAGGTATAAAGGCTGATACTGTAAGCAATCTGGGAGAGCAAGGGATAGTTTACCTGTCAGATTTATGGAGAGGGAAAGACTTCATGATGATACAAGAGTTAGAGAGCATTATAAAATGTAAAATGGATAATTTTGATTACATTAAATTGAAAAGCTTCTGTACAAACAAAAGCCAATATTACCAAGATTAAGAGGGAAGTGGGAAATTGGGAAAGAATTTTTACAACCATTATTAACCATAAAGGCCTCATTTCTAAAATATACAAGGAATTGAGTCAAATCTATAAGAATACAAGCCACTCCTCAATTGATAAATGGTGAAAGGATATGAACAGGCAGCGCTCAGAGGATGAAATTAAAGATATCTATAAGCATATGAAAAAATGTTCTAAATCACTAGTGATTAGAGAAAGGCAAATCAAAACAACTCTCAGGTACCACATCTTACCTATCAGATTGCCTAAGATGACAAAACAGGAACATGATAAATGCTGGAGAGGTTGTGGAAAAATTGGAACACTAATGCATTGTTGGTGGAGTTGTAAACTGATCCAACCATTCTGGAGAGTAATCTGGAACTATATCCATACCCTTTGACCCAGCAATACCACTTCTAGGGTTGTATCCCAAAGAGATCAGAGAAGTGGGAGGAGGACCTGTATGTACAAAAATATTTATAGCTCTTTCTGTGGTTGCAAAGAATTGGAAATCAAAGGGATGCCCATTAATTGGGGAATGACTGAACAAGTTGTGGTATATGAATGTAATGGAATACTACTATGCCATAGGAAATGAGGAACAGACAGATTTCATAATCTGGAGAGACATATATAAACTGATGCTGAGTGAGAAGAGCAGAACCAGGAGAAATCTGTACACAATCACAGACACAACTTATATGTGATGACTAACTTCAATAGCCTGGGCTCCTCTCAGCAATGCAAGGTTATAAGACAATTCCAAAAGACTCATGATTGAAAGAGATGTCCACATCTAGAGAGTTGGCCAAGTCTGAATGCAGATTGAAACAATCTACTTGCTGTGTTTCTTTTTCTTGTTTTGTTTTGTTTCCTCTTTCCCACTGATCATTCCATCAGTTATAATCCTTCTTTACAACCTGACTAATGATTAATGTGAAGATATTTGTAGATCCTATATTCGAGTGCAGCCACCATGATGGGGAAGGGGAGAGAGGGGGAGAAAATTTGAAACTCAAGGGACTGTGGAACTGAATGTTGTAAACTAAAAGTAAATAAACAAATCAATTTAATTAAAAAAAAAGAAATTCTTTTCCTGATTTTGCCCATTACTTCATTCTGCATCATATCGTACAAGTCTTCCCAGGCTTCTCTGAAACCCATCCCTTCACCATTTCTTACAATACAATAGCATTTCATGACATTCATATGCTGTAAGTTGGTCAGCCATTCCCCAGTTGAGTGGGATTCCTGTAGTTTAAAGTTTTTTGCTCTTGCAAAAAGAGCATGTCTAAGTATTTTCCACAGATATGGGTCCTTTTCCTCTTCAATCTCTTTGGGAGTATTACCTAATAGTGGCATTGCTGGGTCAGAGGGCATGTACAGTTTAGTAACTTGTGGGGACTAGTTCCAAATTGCTCTCTAGACCTTATTGTATCTCTAGTAACAGTACATTAGTGTATCTGTTTTCCCATGGTCTCTCTGAAATTTGTCATTTTCCATTTTCATCAACTTTGCCAAACTGATAGGTGGGAGAAAGAAGCTTAGAATTGCTTTAATTTTCATTTCACCAATCATTAGTGATTTGGAGCATTTGTTAATGTACCTATTGATAGCTTGAGTTTCTTCCTTCAAAAACTGCCCATTCATACCCTTTGAGCATTTCTCAACTGGGGAAGGACAAAGAAAGCATTTCAGAGCCTACTGCTTGCCTGGCATTTCCATAGGACCTTCCTTGGTGCTTGCAACCCAAGGCAATAAAGACAAGAACAGTGTAAAAGAGATCAAGTTTTCTATTTCAGAACAAAAGCTTCTGAGGGCCTAGACAGCTCCTGGAATATGTAGATCTTCCCCCAAAGGAATAAGGACTTGCAGTCCACTGAAAGTGGACCTTCACTTTTCATTTGAGAAACCAAACTGATTAGGTTTGGGGTTTGTGTAGCAACCTTGACTTCTGGACACCACCTTCTCCCACTGGACAGAGCAAAGGACCCAGTTGGGTATTGAGTGCTGCAACTAATTGGTGCTAGGACCAGGGAGAGAATGGTAGTTCTGGTCCACTCTCTCTCCCACCACGAGGCCTCCCTCTACTTTGGACTCCCAACCACAGACTGGCCTTAAACATGGGAAATTCCCCTGGATGACTGCAACAACATTGGACACACAGATTTTTTCCAGAGGTCCATGAAACACATGGAGAATCCAAATGGAGATCCAGAAAGAGCCTCTCCAGGGTCATACCACACGCAGAGTGCCCAAGACTTCTTCAGGGGTCCCTACAGCCCTTGGGGAATTCCACCTGGAGGTCTGAACTCATGCCTCAGCAGGAAATGTGAGATCAGGTCAAAAAGAGGGAAGATGGTCAGGGCTACCCTGAACATAAGTTGAAGGGATTAAGGCCTTTGGCTTCACGACTTAGAGTCTCTAGGTCAAGAGTCGAACCTTTCCTGTGGACCATAAGGACCTCCCAATAGGGTGAGCAGGTACCATGTGTTTAAAAGGGAAAAAAAGAAAAAATGTGGGGTATCATAATGTGCTAAAGGTGACCTACTAGGCCCCAGTATTCTACTAAGTTCTACCTTAAGAGCACTATAATTATTGATTCTTCCAGCTCTTCAGCCCATTGGAAACGTCCTCACCACACACAGTAGCAGCCCTAGAGCCATCATGGCCAGAAAGTAGCTCCCCTGACCAAGTTTCCACATGGTGGCTGGGAATAGAACCAGGCAGGGGATGCTTAGGGTGCCAGAAGTGGTACCCATGGGCACTCAGTCTCCAGGGAGGGCACCACCAGCCTTCCCATCACCAAGATCCATGACCTGCAATCATCCTGGACTCCTGGCTCTCCTGCCCTGCCCACCCAGTCACTGGCCAAGTCCTGTATATCCCACCTTCTCAATATTTTTCCTGTCCGTTCTTTTCTCTCCATTCAGACCACAACCACCTCAGTCCAGACCCTGACTGCCTCTAGCCTCCTCATTAATTGTTCTGCATCTTGACTCTTGCCTCCAATCCACCTTCCTCACAGTTACCAAAATGGTATTCCCAAAGCACTGGTCAGCCAAGACATTCCCCTGCTCCGGAACCCTCGCTGGCTCTCTACTGCCTTTAGCACATTCGTGTTTGTTGATTGGTTGGTTAATTTAGGATAAAATACAAACTCCAGCTTGGCGTTTAAAGCCCTTTCCAGTCTGGCTCCAGACAACTTTTATGCTTTAATCCCCCTCACATACTTGACACTGTGGTCAAACCTGCTAACTATGACTTTCATGGTCAAGCTGAGGCTTTTATATTTTGTACCAGAGGAAGTAGGGAGCTATGGAATTTTGGAGTAGTAGTGTGGCACAATCAGGTCTGGATTTTAGGAATATCCATTTGGCAGCTATGTGTAGGGCTGATGGAGAGGGAATAAAACAGGCAGTGAGGCCAGTTAGAAAGCTAGAGGACAGGGGAGAGAGGAGTGGGTACTGAGTCCACCTTTCTGTCCTGTCCACAAGAACACCACAGGACACCTTGTCGAACACTGGACTGAAATGATGATATCCACACCATCCACATCTGCCAGCCGGGAGGCAATCCTGTCCAGAAGGGAGCCAAGGTCCCTGCATTGGCTTAGGAGCCCACGCTTGAGACCCCTCCTGTGTCTCTGCCAAGAAAGCCTCTACTGGGGTCACCGAGTGGGGGGCAACTAACCCCCAATGACAATAGCTGCTATTGCCACTGCTTCTCTCCTCTTCAGGGGTTTATTCACCAGCTCTGACATACTTCCTTCTCGAATTCTCTGGATTCAAAGTCAAATTCACAGGCTTACCATTTGCAGGCTCCACTTTTTTCCCCTTTTTGGAAAATTTGTCCTTCTGTAGTTCTGTGAAACTGACTCCTCTTTGTTGGTAAGAAATGGGCTCAGAGGAAAAATGTCTCTCATGGCTTCCCTTGTTTTCCCCTTAACTTTGTGTCCCACCGTTTCCTCTTCCCTTCTGGTCTCTGATGATGGGGCATCCCTGGTGCTTGCCAAACTTGTCCTTGTGTCCTTGTAGCACCCCATCCCGTCTGCTCCTGAAGAGTGCCCTGCCGTCCTCCTCCAGGACTGAGTGACAGTGCCACCTTCTGTAGAAGCCTGACCCCCTGATTCCCCCACCCTCACCCCTATCCAGCATGCTCTCTCAGAAGGCCTTCCACCCATTCCGCATTTATCTCCTATACACTCTTAGTTGTACACATGCTACTCATTAGAGTGAGAGCTCCCTGAGACCAAGGACTGTTTATGTCTTTGTATCCCCAACCCTAGTGCCAAGGAAGT
The DNA here is from genome assembly GCA_011680675.1 of Gymnobelideus leadbeateri. Lineage (NCBI taxonomy): Eukaryota > Metazoa > Chordata > Mammalia > Diprotodontia > Petauridae > Gymnobelideus > Gymnobelideus leadbeateri. The sequence continues at coordinate 33,424 of WOXC01007398.1, read as the reverse complement.
AAGTGCTTAATTAATGCTTGTTGATTGATTGAAAAACTCCACAGAGGAGAAAGTATCTAGGTTGTTGTTATTCAATCTAGTCTAACTCTCTGTGACCCCATTTGGTAGAGATACTGGAGTGGTTTCCTGTTTCCTTCTCCAGCTCATTTTACAGATGAGCAAATGGAGGCAAACTGGGTTAAGTGACTTGCCCAGGGTCACACAGGTAGGAAGTGTCTGAGGCCAGATTTGAGCTCATGTCTTCTTGACTCCAGACCTGGCCATCTGTGCACTATGGCACCCCCTAGCCGCCCCCAAAGTATCCAGGGGAAGAGAGTAACTGATAGTACTTAAATACGTGCTGATTGATTGATTCCCCACTCCCTGTCTAGCCTTCCTGACTTGCTGCCCACAAACATGCCCAAGGTTCCTCCATCCTTAAGAAGCCCTCACTACTTACTATCTGTGTGACCTTGGGCAAGTCCCTGAACCCCAATTGCCCTGCCCTCCCCCCTCCAAAAAAAGCAAAGCAAAACAAAACAACAAAAAAAGAAACCTTCACTAGGATTATCCTCCATCCCCTGTCTACACAGGGGGCCTCCATGCATGGGGAGTCCATCCTCCACCTCCTTCAAGATCTTGCTCCAGAATGGGGAGAAAGCAATAGTTTTTTCCTTTTCAGGACCTCTCTCGCTGGGTCCTTTTCAGCTCTAAAACTCTCACTCCCAAGGTTCCTGCTGTCTCACAGCTGGACACTGGACCTGCCCAGTGCTGACAGTGACGTCCAGCCAGGTCCCATTTCCCCTTGGTGCCCATCATTGCATGGCTGGGGCAGCTGGCTGCAGGACTGTCCTTCCCTTTCCCTCTCCCTCAGCCCCAGTGGGCAGCTGTTGTAAACCCTAGGTCCTACGGGCCCTTGTCTTCTGGGGGAAAAGAAGTGGAGTGTCTTGTGTGTCCTGCTACGGGCCAAGCACTCGCGTCTCCCCAGCTGGCATGTGGCAGAAGCAGGGTTTGAATCCTGAGTCTTCCTACCTTTTACTCTACCCCCAGCATTTTCCCTCGGCACCGTATCTGTGCCCAAGTCGCTCCTCATGGGGCTAAGTGGAGGAGTCGTTACTTCCCTCTGTACTCCTGTCTTTCTGGTCTGCTAGCTTCAAACTACACAGAAACTTTTAGGACGCTGCATATGGAAACGTTTGTGTAATGATAATAAGGAGCGCTTTTATACTGTTTCAAGGCGTGTCTGATCCTGACAGGACCCCTGAGCAGGAGGGCCGGAACGCTCCCCATTTTACAGATGGGGAAATGGAGGCTAAAGCAAGGTTAAGGGACTTGCCCATCCATCTTCGTGCTCATCAAACTTTTCAGATGACAGTAAGTTGTAGCTTGCCTATTGGATGATGGTCAGGAGCCCCCCAAAAATTCCCCCTAATCATGGCAGAAGCTGGTGAGTGTGGTGGATAGAGCATCAATCTGCCAGCAGCTTATAGGGGAAAGGTCAAGGGGTTTTTGTGAACCATAAAATCAGCAGCTTCAAAGGCTGACTTGCTCTTGGACTTCATTGGAAGGGGCAGCATTTCTGGGAACAGGGAGGTGGCGGCCCTAACGTCCTCTGCCCTCATCAGGTCTCATCAATCCAAAGAATTGGGCGTTTCAGTTCTGGGCGCCATAGTTTAAGATGGACTTTGATAAGCTGGGGAGTGTCCAGAGGAGGCTGGCAGTGTGGGGAAGGGCCTCCATTCTACATCTTGTGAAGATCAGTTGGAGAAAGCACCCTGAGAAAACTCAGGAGGTGGGGGAGAGGGTTGCAATAACTGTGCTCAAGTCAGCTTCCTCTGGGTAGGGACTGTTCCATTCTTTTTGTTTGTACCCCCAGTGCCTAGCAAGGTGGCCCAGTGGATAGGGCACTGGCCTAGAGTCAGAAAGTCTCATCTTCCTGAGTTCAAATCTTACCTCAGACACTTTGTAACTGTGTGACCTTGGGCAAGTCACTTAACCTTGATTGCTTCAGTTCATCTGTAAAATGGAGAAGCAAATGGCAAACCACTCTAGTATCTTTGCCAAGAAAAACCCAAATGGGGTCTCAAGGAGTTGGGCACGATAGGAATGACTGAAGAGCAGCAAAGTGCCGAGCAAAGGGGGCCTGGCAATGATCGATGCCAGCTAGGTGACCTGGATCATAGGATAGGATGGGATAGGATAGGATCCCAGACGTGCAGGATTGCTCATATACAATCTAATTGAATTGTTTACTGTCTCAGGAAGAGGGGCAGGCAGGAGGAGGGAGAGGATTTGGAACTCAAAAATTGTAGAAATAAATATTAAACATTGTCTTTACATGTAATTGGGGGAAAATAAAATATCATTCCAGGATAGGACCCTAGACCTTGGACAGGAGCTCCAAGGCCATCTGGTCCAACCCCCTGGTTTTACATATGAGGAAACTGAGGCCCAAAGGGATTAAGTGAACTACTGAAGGGTCACACAGGAAATTATCACCAGAGGCAGGATTTACACCCAGGCCCTCTTTCCAGAGACCCCATTTCTTCCATCATAGTCCTTTGCTCTAAGCTCCACACCTGCGTAAGCTGAATGATAAGTTCTATGGATGCCCCCTTTTGGGGAGAGTTTCCGTTACATTAGTCATAGAACACAAAGTTGGGTTTTCCTGTGGTTTACTGTTGCACCAAAGGATCCTTTCATCACAAAGAATGCACCTGTCATGTAACCACCTTCTCCCCTTAAACAAAGGGGTAGCACTTAAGATATGCATTGTCTAGTTATAATGAAAACTTCTTGAGAAAAATGGAATTGATTAGTGAGGGTGTGCAGGGCAGCAGCAAATATCCCATGGGCTTGGGGTTAAGAACCCTGTTAGCCATCTTACACCATATACCAAGATAAGGTGAAAATAGGTACATGATTTAGACATAAAGAGTGATACAAATTAGCAAATTAGCAGAGCAAGTTAGCAAATTAGGAGAGCAAGGAATAGTTTGTCTGTCAGCTCTACAGAAAAGGGAAGAATTTATGACCAAACAAGAGACAGAGAGCATTACAAAATATAAAATGGATAATTTTGATTACATGAAACCAAAAAGGGTTTGCACAAACAAAACCAATGCAACCAAGATTAGGAGAACAGCAGAAAGCAGAGAAATAATTTTTATAGCAAGTGTTTCTGATAAAGGCCTCATTTCTCAAATATATAAAGAACTGAGTCAGATTTATAAGAATACAAGTCATTTCCCAATTGAGAAATGGTCAAGGGTATGATCAGGCAATTTTCAGAAGAAGAAATCAAAGCTATCTATAGTCATATAAAAATGCTCTAAATCACTTTTGACTAGAGAAATGCAAATTAAAACAACTCTAAGGTAACACCTCACACCTATCAGATTGGCTAATGTTACAGAAAAGGAAAATGACAAATGTTTGAGGGGATATGGGAATATTAAGACACTAATGCATTGTTAGCAGAGTTGTGCAGTGTGATCCAGCCATGCTGGAGAGCAATTTGGAACTATGCCCAAAGGGTTATGTGTAGGCTTTGACCCAGCAATACCATTACCAGGTCTGTATCCCAAAGAGATTTTTAAAAAAGGGAAAAGGACCTATTTTTACAAAATCATTTATATCAGCTCTTTTTGTGGTGGCAAAGAACCAGAAATTCAGGGAATGTTCATCAATTGGGTAATAGCTGAGCAATCTGTGGGATATGATTGTAATGGAATATTATTGTGCTATAAGAAATGATGAGCAGGATGAATTCAGGAAAACCTGGAAAGTCACACAAACTGATGCAAAGTGAAGTTAGCAGAACCAGGAGAACATTGTACACAGTAATAGCAATATTGCAATGATGGTCATCTGTGAATGGCTTAGCTATTCTCAACAATACATACAATGATGCAAGACAATCCCACAGGACTCATGATGAAAAATGCTCTTCGCCTCTAGAGAAAGAACTGATTGAGTCTGAATGCAGATTAAAGCAAACTGTTTTCACTTGACTTTTTTTCCCCTTTTGGTTTGTGTTTTCTTTCACAATATGACTAAAAGGAAATATGTTTTGCATGATCACACGAGTATAACCTATATTGAATCACTTGCTATCTCAGGGAGAGGGGCAGGAAGGAGAGGGAGAAAATTTGGAACTCAAAATTTTTAGAAATAAATGTTAAATATTCTCTTTACATGTAATTGGGGAAAAATAAAATAATATTCTTCCATGAAGTTTTCCCTGTTAAAAAAAAGAATGCTGTTGGCACGTGCTGCCCACATTGCCAGTTTTAACTCTTTTGCCTGAAATCTGGGCTCTCCACAATATTGTACCTAGTCTCTGCCCCCTTTCCCATTTTATCTCACATGACCACTTTCTGTGATAATCCCTTCTCTGCAGTGTGGCCTCTGACCAAAGTGTCTAAATGACTCATCGCTGTCCCTAAAGCTGATTTTTCTCTCCTGTCTTTGGCCCTTTGCTCAGGCTACTCTCTGGGCCCAAAAGTTCTTCTTCTCTCTCTTTGCATGTTGAATTCCTAACCATTCTTGGGGAGGGGAGGAGGAGAGGGGAGAGGAGATATACTGCTTTAGTTTTGTTTAAATACATTTTATTGATATATTTTGTTTTTACATTACCTGTATTTCCCAGTATATCCCTCCTTCCAGTCATTCTTGATAACAAAATAAAAAAGAGGAAAAACAACCATTTCAGCATAACTAGTTGATCCAAAAAGTCTAACATTGTATATAGCATTTCCTACCCATTGTCCCCCACCTCTACAAGGAAGTAAGGGAAGCTTGCCTTCTCTTATCTCTTTGTTGGGGCCAAGGTCTATCATTACAATTGTGAAATATATTGTTTCAGTGGTTTTGTTGCTGTTGTTCTTTATATTAAAATTGTGATTATGTTTTCCTGGTTCTGCTTTCTTTTCTTTGCCTCAGTTGAACGGGTTTTTCCATGCTTATCTGGATTCATCCCATGCACTATTTTTTACAGTCCAGCAGTATTCCGTTCCTTCATTCCTCCTGAAACCTTACTTCCTCTCTGAAACTTTCCATGATGGCCCAACCCACAGACATCTCCCCATGCATTTATCCTGTAATTTGGGGCACTCTGGAAATCCCTGTTTGTGTCTTATCCCCATGTTGTGTTGGACTATGAACTCTGTGAGGCTGAGGACTGTGTCTTATGGAAACTTTCTGTTCCCTCAGGGCTTCATACAGAGCTCTGTACACAGTAGTTGCTTAATCAATATCTGCTGAATGAATCAATGACATTCAACCTGTGACAGAAGATTCTTGGTGGAGCCTAAAAATTGCTCATTCCCTGACCCACCTGTCTTCTGTGCTGAGGTCCACATGCAGAGAGAGATGGGTCCCACCCACACAGCTCATCTGTATACTGGGAAGCTGACGCTGTCCAAACACAGAATCAAGCTTGATTCAGGACCCAGCACCGAGAAGTTGTAGGAACCTGTCCCTCCAGTTGGAAGGGACCTCAGAGCCTCAGTAGTCCAGGCCCCATGTTTTACAAAGGTGGAAACTGAGGCAGAAAGAAATTGTGACTAATTTTTCCTTCTTTTTTCATTTTCTTGATATCATCTTTTTTGCAAAGCCTACATTTCCCCAATACGATATGCCTCACTCCTCACTCCCCGACTTCCCTTGTAATAAAGAATAAGAGAGAAGAAAGAGAAATTGAGCAAAACTCATCAACCCCCAGCGTGCACCAGCCGTGTCTGACAGTTTCGGCTGCACTGGCCACACTCTTCAGGGCCCAGCTTGATCATGTACATTACAGTGTGTTCAGTTTCACTTGTAAGTTCACTTTCTAAAAGGTCTTTCTACTGAATTCCAATCCAGCCCTTCCATCTTCCTGTTATTGGCTCAGCTAAGTCTCAAAGACCAGCCTGCTGACTGTATCTGGACCTTAATTCTGGCCAGGAAGCTTCTGGTTCAGTGTTTCCTCCACCCAGTCACTGATTTGGGGAGCTGTAGGACAGACTATCCAATAGGGCACTGGGCTTGGAGTCAGGAAGACCTGAGATCAGCTCCACCCCCAGACACTTATGAGCTGGGCAGCCCCGGGCAATTACTGAAGCAGGCCTCAGTACCTTCATCTGTAAAGGGGTTGGGGTTCAGTGTCTAAGGCCCTTCCCGACTCTCTACCTATGATCCTATGGTCTCAGGTGCATAGAGTAGCCATGTGCAGTAAAATTCAGCTCCTCTTCTCCTCAGTCTTCTTCGTCTGTAAAATCGGAATAATAGTATTAGTTCAGAGGATGAAGAAGACCAGGGACAGTATTTTCCACCCTTTCCTTCCTACCCTCTTTGTCTCTGGAGATTTAATAAACCACACCCTGTTACAACAATATGCAGAGTAGATCATGCCAAATGCCAGGCTGAGTGAATCAAATGCTGGAATGAAGGCTGCCGAGAGAAACATCAGCAGTCTGAGATGTGCAGAGGACAGCACTCTGACCTCAGAAAGTGGAAAGGAATTAAGAAGGCTCTTGATGAGGGTGAAAGAGGGAGGGGTAAAAGTTGAAGCTTAACATCTAAGATCTTGGCAACTGGGCCCATCACTTCCCAGCAAATAGAGGGAGAAGAAATGGAAGCAGGGCCAGATTTTGTATTCCTGGGACTCAAAGATCCCTGCAGATGGCAACTGCAGTCTTGAAATTAAAAGAAGCTTGTTCCCTGTAAGGAAAGCCATGGCAAATCTGGCCAACAGGCCAAAGAGCAGAGACATCACCTTTCTGACAAAGGTTCATAGAGTCCAAGCTATGGTTTTTCCCATAGAGATGCATGTCTGTGAAAGCTGGACCATAAGGAAAAGCTGAGCACTGCAGAATTGATGCCCTTTAATCGTGGCACTGACAAAGACTTTTGAGAGTCCCTTGGCCAGCAAGGAGATCAAATCAGTGAAGAAATTAATTCACTGGAAGGTCAAATACTAAAGCTAAAGCTTAAATACTCTGGCCACATGACGAGAAGACAGGAAAAGACCCTGATGGGAAAGACTGAAGGCAAAAAGAGAAGGGGACGGCAGAGGATGAGGGAAGCAACAAGGATGAGCTTGGACAGACTTGGAGATAGTGGGGGGTAGGGGGGCCGGGTGTACTGTGATTGGACACAACTGAACGACAACAAAATTACAACAATTAGGTCACTTTTTTCTAGCCTAAGGGGAATTTAATGACCCCCCCCCCCATCCATTTGGTCCCTTCCTCTAATGCTTTATAGACTTTATATTACCAAAAAGTTAGGAGTTCAATCACGATTGCTCAGAGCCCCTAATCAGGAAAATTCTTGACATTTAAGCAGAAGCTTGGTTCTCTGCTTTAAATATTTTTAATTGCAATGTTTTGTTTTCTTGCTATCCCCTGGCTTTATGGTTAAGGCAAAATTCAGGCTTTTGGAAACCTTTGGGTAAAGAAGTTAATAGAGTATATTGCAGTGTCTGTAAATGTCCCAGGGGAAGTTGAGGAAAGAGCAGTTCCTTATTTGTTTTTTGGAATGAGTAAAAATAAGAATCAGAATACAGATTCAATAATTTACTTATCTATATTCATATCAAACCCCACAAGGAGACTATAAACTCCCTAATGGAGAAAACTATTTCATGTTTGTCTTCATGGCCCTGTGTTTAGCATATAGCAGGTGTTTAATAAACCCTTGGTGAACTTAATGAGAGGCAGTGTGGTAGAGCCTGGGTTTGGAGGAAGACGTGTATTCCCTAATAGGGCATCTTATAGCCCATTCTAGTCTTCTCCTCTTTGTAATCCTTCAGAGGATTCACCCAGGCTGGAGACCTTGGACAGTGCATGGGCCTCTGTCTCCTGTCCCTCACTCTTGCTGCTTGCTCACCTCCTTTTCTGGTCCTGCATTTCTTCAAGGACCTCTCTCTTATGCTTCAGCCTGCTTCTGCTCCTCACCCTTCTCTCCATTGTTCTTTGGCTGAAAGAAGCCTTGATTTGTCTGACACTGGGATATTCTAAGACACACAGACACCATTCAATAGCACCAGGAAGAACATTGATATTAAAAGATGTTTTAAAAAGTGTTTATCTAGCTTTTTCAGACCACAAGGGCTGGCTAAGCCCACAAGGGTTCAGGCACTCACCCATCCCTGTCCTGTTTCCATCCCTGTGGCTGGACTAGGTTCAGCCCTGGGAAGCCCGGTCCATGGTAAGAGGATGCTCTCCTTTCTCACATTCTTCTGTTCACTAAACTCCCCACCCCAGTAACTCTGTGAAAAATTATGTTTTAGGTCATGTCTAAGTTCCCCCCCCAAAAAAAAGTTTAGAAGAAAAAATATTCAAGGTACCCTATGGATCAAGGATGGGATAGGAAATTTATTCCTATACACAAAAGACATGTTAAACTTAGAGATGCATTTAACTGGAATGAACATGACTCAGGAATTTCACTTATACCACTTGTTTGGCTCTGCTGAGAGGCTGATATTCAGACTTCATCAGAACACAGAAGCAGCTTTGCATGGCACAAAGCGCATGGATGATCAGGCACTGCACATTTCACCTCAGCTCACTCACAGCAGGGTCTGATCCAATGACTCCTTTGGGCCATTCTCATTTCCTAGGGCCTCAATCTTGGGTACTAAACTTTCCTCAACCAGACTTTCAGGAGGCAGCTCAACACAGGCCTCATGTTTTTCAGGGGAAACAATGAGGCAGAGACGCAGGTCTTTTGGGTGCCATTTTTTGGGACGGGCATCCAATGATTCATAAGCTTCTTTGACTCCGCAGTCAATTAGGAGGAGCTTTATCATCTCCCAAATATCATCCCAAGACCTGAACCCATTTTCTGTGTTCTAAATCCAGCCATCTTTCTTCTGTACCACCCTGGGGCAGGAGTCAGGTTTCCCATTTTAAAATGATGGTTTTTACTTCCTTGAAGTTCCACAAAGGGAAGTCACTTGGGTTAGGTCTCAGAATTAGGATGATTTGGGTTCAGATCCCACCTACAGAGACCCTGGTCACTTAACCTTTCATGGTGCTGGGTGGTGCTTTAAGACTTTGTGTCACAAACTGACTGATCTGCCTTGGTAACACCAACCCAGATACCTTCTCTAATGCTTTATCCCTGGTGAAGCCCCTGGAGAGCTGTCGATGCCAGTGGAGTCCAAGCTCAGGAAGGTCCTCCCAGACGGTAAAGGCTGGTTACTGATTAAATGCTTCTGTCTGAGAATCTTCCCATCTTTGATAGCAGCGGGCGCTTCTCAGGTCAGCCACAGCTGGGTGGATTCTTTGGCCAGAGCCACTCATGAAAGAGACGAAAACTTAGGTCAGTTGGGAGACCACCAGGTTATGGAAATATTATAGCTGCTTTTATAAGAAGCTTTTGAGTAGGATATGACATTTCACATAAGAAGATCTGCCTCTTCCTGCCAAAGCCTCAAGGCCATCTGGGCACAGGGGGATTCCATCTCTCTCCTTGGCATCCCCTTCCCCCAGCTCTGGCCCTAAGCTCCTTGGTTTGGGTGAACAAGAACTCCGCTGCAAACTGGCTCCCTCTGCCTGTCCTTCTCCAGCCAGTGATGCTCTGGGTGAGGATCCTGGTGGTCCCAGTTGGGTCCCTTCCCAAGCCACACAAGCCAAGGTTCCACAGGAAGGAAAAGATGACCCCTTGCCTGATACTGATGCCTGCCTGAAATTCAGGTTGGTTGCAGAAACAGGTGTGAATCCCTTTCAACAAATTTTTGTGAGCTCAGAACCACTGGGAGATATGCAAAGTTTAGATAAGACCTGGGTTCCTATTTACCCTCCTAGAGCCCCCAGGCTGGTAAGAAGATAAGGTAGTAACAGAAATTACTATAATGCACAATGTTACTTCACCAAGAGACAAATCTTCCAGGCCTCAGAAGGACACAGGATTTGCCTGGGGAGACAAACTTTAGGACTGTTTCAAGAGCCAGCAGGTGCTTCTGGGAAGGTCCTCGTCTTCCCCCAAAGCCCCCACCATTGGCCTTACAGCTCATTCTAGCACCAGATTCTGTCCAGTCTCAATTCCACTTGCCCCTCAATTGCTTTTTCTCCTCGTCTAGCCCGTGAGTTCCCTAACCTCAGCTGATGTCCTTATACTTTGGTCAAAAAATGCATCCTGAAGATGGTGCTGATTAGGGTCACAGAGAAGTCTGATAAAAGAGTATGTGGAGTTTGAAGACCCAAGCGCTTCTTCCCCTAGATCAGAGAGATCAAACATGGGGCCACACAATCCCAAGCTCATCCAAACAAGACTGAATGGAATTGGGAATTGTTTGACAAGATAAATAAGAATATTTTAAGACATAGTTAATGTTACTGTATGGTTTTCTAGTCTGCATGTGCCCACAGGGATCCTTGTGCTTTGCTTAGGGCCCTCTTCTATTGCCTTAGGTGATTAGGCATTCTCTCCCTCCTTAACTTCTCCTCTGGATCCTCCTTTGCTTACATGCTCCATCCCAGAGTAGAAACCAAACTCTTGCAAGGCAGGGCCTGTTTTTCATTTTGTCTTTTCTTTAGCATATAGTAGGCATTTAATAAATGCACTTCATCCATTCTTTATCTCCCTAGTGACTCAGTAGATGTTTGCAGGATTGGATTGTTAAAGGCCTCACCACGTATTGCTTGGCATTGGGCAATTTTCTTCCTCTTTCTAGGTCTCAGTTTCCTCATCTGTAAAATGACAGGGGGGAATTAGGCAATTTCTTCCATATCAGTCAATGGTGTAATAAGTGGTGTAAAAACAGTTGGAGATTCTCTCTCAGAGGTTTGGTTGAAGCTTCTCTAGGCTTACCAGCCACTGGGATAGCAGATTCCAAACTGGCTCACCATGTTATCTACAGGAGATATGCTCTGTGGACCCACTATCCCACAGCCAGGCTGGCCATGCCCTCCTTTTGGGGTTCTAGCGGTATTTCTTCTCTGGCCCCACTGGGTGGTTCTAGGGCACTAGTCGCTGGTACCTTTTAACCCCTTAACATCAATTAGTTTTTACAAATGGAGATTTACTTCTAAGCCACAAGAACAGAAAGCATTTACTCCCAATCTTCTGTGGGCACAATGAAGAGTGGATTCATTCTTAGCATGTTTTCCACATGACACTAGTCCCATCTAGTTCAGATGTGTCCTCATCTCAGCTACCAGTGGCCTGAGTTCCAAAGGTCACTCTTTGCTCTCAGGACATTGACATTGGGTCAGTTGAAAAACCAGGCGAGCGACTGGAATCCTGACTGGAATCTCTTGGCCTTTGGAAACTCACAAGGTCAGAGTTTTCTATCCCTTCACCTAAAATGTGAAACAAGATTCAAAGCAGACCAGGAACTAAGGTCCATTTTTAGGAGGCCCCCTGGGTCTGGGAGGGGGGAGGCCTAAGGTCCCTCTCATTAGAGTGGATCAGGCACCATCAGCAAAGGAGTCAAGCCAAGAAAGAGGATCTGAACAGAGGGACTGAGGCTAATTAAGGCCTCATTTTACAAATTAAATTTCATGTTTTCCAAAGAAAGAAAATGTTTTCTCTTCTTTCCACCCTCCCCACCTCACATTGAGAAGGAACGGAAGAAAAACAGAATTCCCATTACATAGTCAAGCAAAACAAAATTCCTTATTGGCCATGTCCAAAAACTACACATTTCAGTCAGCACTCTGAATCCATCCTTTTTCTGTCAGGGGGTGGGCGGCATGCATCATATTACTTCTCTGGCTCCCTGGCTGGTCATTGCATTGCATTGATCGGTGTCCCCAAATGATTTATACCTTTATGAAGGTTCTCCAAGTTCCCATTCTGAAACTTCGGCCAATCAAAAGGTTACTGTCCACTACAGAGTTACATGGCCAGAACCAGTTACAAAACATATCCTAAATCTCTCCCCAGCTTTTCCATCACAAGTGGTCACAATCCTCACAGAAGCAGGCTCTCTCACTTTTTATCCCTGGAGACAAGTTGTAAAGGCATTTGGTGCTTATGGCAGACCCCTGTCCCACACCTAGGGCAGGTCACTTCCCTGCATTCAGTATTCTCAGCTAGAGAATGAAGGCACTGGATGGTGCATCTCTAGCCTCCCTTCTGTTCTTCAGTCTTATCATCCTATAAAAAGTCATTACAGGCCTACTATATTCCAACAAAAACAGGAATGGAAGATTCTTCACAAAACCTTCTAGCTCTTATGAACCCCATTTGTTTGGTCATTAATTCTTCTTTGTCTATCCATAGATCTGGCAGATAATTTCTTCCACGTATCTGTAATTTGTCTATGATAGCACCCTTTAGTCTAGCTCATGCACTCATTTTTAATTTGTCTTGGTGTGTGGTGTAAGATGTTGGTCTCTACCTAGTTTCTACCAGACTTTTCCCAGCAGTTTTTGTTGAATAGTGAGTTCTCGCCCCAGGAGCTGGAATCTTTGTGCTAATCCAATCCCAGGGTGCTCATTTGTGTGTGTATATTGTGTGCCTCCTGATGAGTTCTTACCCAGTCTCAGGTTGTTTTAATGATTACACCTTTGTAGCAGAGTTTGAGATGTGATATCTCCAAGGCCGGGATCCTTCCTGATCTTTGTCGTCAATTCCCTTGAAATTCTCGACCTTTTGTTCCTCTTGTCCAAACTCTCCAGTAGCTAGCTGTTGCTCAGGAGAAACTCAGTAGCAGTCAGGTATGGCTCCAGAGGAAAGAGTGAGGCTGGTGTAGAGGCCAAGGCTTTGCCAGCCAGGGCTCAGAATGTCTGCTTCCATCCCCTCCCCGCCCTCCGGGCGTTTCTATTGACAGCACTTTTAGGTGTAAACACCGTTTCTGTTCCTGATTTTCTATGATCCTAGCCAGGGCTTTACTGTACAGCCAACAGGGAATCTCTGAAACTTTCTGAGCACTGGAGGGTGGGGGCTTTGCAAGGCCCATCTCCCTGGCTCAGTTTCACCTTGTGTAAAATGAAGGGAGAACTGAGATTCTTTCCTGAGGTTCCTTCTCCCCTGGATCCTATGATCCTAAGAGTTCTCAGGATCCCAGGACAGGAGGGAAGGGATGGTGAGAGCCTGGGTCGAGGGGGGCCTCAGGGCCAGCTGCCTGTCATGGAACCTGTGCTGTAGCCTTCAGGATCTGTAAAGTGTTGGTGCAGCTAAGGGAACCTGGAACAGAAAATGGTTCATCTGACAGGCCAAAGACAGTGGGAGATCCCTTGGAATAGGGAACATCAGGGCAGGGAGGGACCTTGGAACCCATGAGTTGGCCAAGGGCTCTTAGAATAGGGAATGTCAGAAGGGTGGGGAGAGCACTTAGAACATAGAATGCCAAGAGATGTGTCTGTGTGTGGGGGGGCGGGGAGGGTACTAAGAAAATGGAATGGGGGTGTTGAGGTTTAGGGGTGCTAAGCCTCAAGAGTGGGGGGGCCTTGGAATGTCAGGGGGGAGGGTCCTTAGAACAGGGAATGGCAAGGACTTAGAATATGGAATGCTGGAGGGTGGGGCTTGGAACATGGAATATGGGGGGAGCAAACTTAGAACTTGGAACATCGCGGGTACGCCTGGGCAGATGGACGTGGGGGCCCGGCCAGATGGGTGGCGGGGGAGGGGCGGGCCGGCTCCGCTGGGGGGGGGGGGGGGGAGGGCCGGAACTCGGGGCCGTGGGCACGGTTTCCCGGCGGGGCGCTTTGGCAGGTGCGCGGGTGGCCGGGACTTCCGGCGTTGCCGGGGCGCCGCGGCGGGCGGGCGGGCAGACGCCGGGGGATGCGGCCCGAGGCGGCGGCGGAGGCAGCGGGAGCGCGGGCGCGGGCACGGCGCGGGGGCGCGGGCGGTATGGCGCGCGGCCGCGGCGGCGGCTGCTGCTGCTCCGGCGCCGGCTGCTGCTGAGGGCGGAGGCGGCGGCGGCGGCGTCGGACGCGCGGGCGCGGGCGCGGCGGCCTCGGCGTCGGCGGCGGGAAGGAGGCGGCTTCGACCTCGGCGGCTGCTCAGGCTCGGAAGCGGCCTCGGCCTCGGCGGCGGCCTGGGCGGGCCCGGGCTCGGGTCCCGCGGGCTCCATGGCCCCGGGACGCTGAGCGCCCGCCCGGCCCGGCCCCGCCTCGGCAGGCAGGCAGCCCGGGGTCGGCCTCGGCCTCGGACCCGGCCCCAGCGGCCGAACAATGAAGCTCCTGAAGCCGACCTGGGTCAACCACAATGGTGAGTGAGGAGCGAGCGGTGACAGCGCGCGGGGCGGGGGGCCCGGGCCAGCCCGGCGCGGCGGCGGGAAGCGCGGCCGTTTGAAAAAGGCGCCGGCCGCCGGACTCCCCGCGGCCCGACGGGGGGCGCGGACGGTTGGCCCGCAGCCCCCCGGCCCGGCACGCGGAGCCCCCTGGGGGGCGGGGAGCCCTGCGCCCGGGGGCCCCCCGCGGCGGCGTTGGCGGCGCAGCCCCGTGCTTGCAGCGCCCAGCGAGGCGGCCATGTGGCCGGAGCCGCCGTGCCGGGCCGCGGATGGGGCGCGTCTCCTCGCGGGCCGGGGGCACGCGGCCGGGAAGTTCCCGAAGTGTCCGGTGTGGGCCCGAGGGCGGGGTGAGCCTGGGGGCTGCCCGGGCTCCTGTGCAGCCGCGGCCTTTGTTCTTCCCCGTGACCCGCACGCACACGCACCTTCGGCCCTGCTCCCGGCTCCGCAGTGTCCGTGCTGCTTGCCTTGCGGCTGGGATCTCCGCACCCAGAACAAAGCCTTCCCGGTGTGCCCGGGCTGCCGCCTCCTCCAGGGAGGCCTCCCAGACTGCCCGGGAGAGGGTTAGCCTGGCTCAGTGCGGGGTGACCTTGAGGAAGTCTCTGAAATTCACTGTCTCTGTAGGTGACTCATCCTCCTGCTCTCTGCTGGGATGCTCTTCTCCAGCTAGAGCCCAGGGAGTCCAGCCCCCAAACTGAGGCTCAGCCCGGGAAAGGGACTTGAACAGAGTCACCGAACTAGGAAGTGCAGAACTGGGATTTGAAGCCAGAGTCTCTGACCCCATTTCCAGTGGGGATTTTCCCTGGCCTTTCTGGCAGGGGTGTTAGCTCTCCGAGGGCCCTCCCCACCTGCTGCACCTGTAGCTCTTTCAGTGTGGGGCGGCTGCTGGTTCCTGCCAGCACCTGCCCCAAGGCCTTGGACCAGTAAGTGTTGGCTGGGTGAATGAATGGACGTGTGAGTGGAAGGGATTCTCTGATTTTCATTCCTTTATTCGAAGAGCAGCCTTCTCTGAGGCATCAGCAGGGGATTCAGAGGAAGGAAAGGCTCGGGGTCCATCCCCAGGAGCTGACACCTTGGGGAAGCAGACATTTATTTTGGTTGTTTCATATTCCCTGGGGCCTCTTGGGACCAGCCTGGGCCCTGGAATGCACTGGCCCAGAGATCACAGCCAGCCTATTCAGGGAGCCTTCCATGTATCTTTAAGTTTAGCATGGTGTGGATGTCAGTGGTGCTCACTGAGTGCACATCTTTCTGATGCATCAGGTGTGTGTGTGAGACCCCTCCATCTTCAGCTCACCTTTAGAGGTCGCTACAAGAATGCTAAGAAGGTAGACCTTTGTTTCTGGGCAAGGTGGGGTGAATCAGTGCAAAGAACAAGCAAAGATAGGCGGGCACCTCTTCCAGCCTCCTTGGCTTTCTTTGCTCTGTTCTGGGCCTGGCTTGTTGTCCAAGGATAGGTTTTGCTGGCGCAGCTCTCCAAGCTATCCGTCCAGCTGCATGTTGTATATGGAGCGCAGCCGTGCTTTCACCATTGGAGTTTTCCTGTGTGGGTAGAAAGGCTGATTGTGGAATCAGAAGAGCACTGGATTTGGAATTAAAAGACCTGGTTTCAAATGCTTCCTCCTTGGGTGATCATGGGTTGTGGGTCTCATCAGATGCCTGTGATCCGTTCTAGCTCCAGGTCTGGTCCTGTGGCTTCCTTCAGGAGGCTTTGGCACATCATGATGAACTGCAGAGGTCGGGGGGGGGGCTTAGCTGTGGGCCTGTCCGATGCACAAATGCTGCTTACTTCACAGGGGATCACTAGGAGTTGGGTGTTTTCATTCACACTTCAAAAAGCTGGTTTGCTTAAGGGAAGGGGAGCTGCCATAGACATCCTTGAAGAGAATTGAAATTGGTACCTATTCTCCATGCTGCTGAAGATTCAGTCAAGGGGCCCTTCTTGGAAGAGGCCAGTCTAGCAGTCACACACAGTAGTATCTCTGCTGAGCACCAGTGAGCCTGCGCCACAGCATAGAAGCCTCCTTCTGTCTGAATGCTGGTGATGGTGCAATAGGGCACTCCACTGTCTTTTCAGTAATGTATGGAGCTAGGCTTGTGAATAGAGCTTAGGAGAAGGGAGTGTGATGTATTCTGGGAAGCACAGAGACTTCGATGGAAACTGATTTGTTTTCAGAATACTCTAGCACTCTGTAACTGTTACACCCGAATTCAAAGTGCCTCAGACACTGTGTGACTCTGGGCAAGTCACTTCACTTCTGTCTCAGTTCCCTCAACTGTAAAATGAAGGCATTAATAGCACCTCCCTCCCAGGTCATGTAGTAAGCACTTTAAAAGTCCTTTTTTTCCAGTCAGAGTTGTGTCAGTGTGAGAGGGCAGAAGACCAAGATGGCTGCTAAACTGTTTGGAAGTGTTGGCGAGTTTGGCCTGGGCTTAGCCGTTGAAAGAGGAGTTGTCAGCAGCTCTGCTTTATATAATGGGGATGCTGCCCACAGAGCTGCTGTCTTTGATAGGTTCCGTGGAGTCCGTCTCATCCCGTGGGTACAGAAGCCAATTATTTTTGACTGCTATTCCCGGCCACGCAATGTCCCAGTAGTCACTGGTAGCAAGGATTTACAGAATGTTCGTATCACTCTACTTATTCTCTTCCGACCTGTTGCCAATCAGCGCCCCGAATCTTCACCAGCATTGGTGAGGACTATGAGGAGCGGGGTGTTGTCATTCATAGCCACTGAGATCCTCAAGGCAGTGGTAGCTCAATTTGATGCTGGAGAATTGATCACCCAGAGAGAACTAGTCTCCAGGCAAGTGAGATGACCTCACAGAGCGAGCAGCAACCTTTGGGATCATCCTAAATGAGGTTTCTTTGACGCATCTGACCTTTGGGAAGGAGTTCACAGAGGCAGTAGAAGCCAAACAGGGGGCTCAGCAGGAAGCAGAGAAGGCCAGATTTGTAGTGGAAAAGGCTGAGCAACAGAAGAAAGCAGTCATCATCTCAGCTGAGGGTGATTCCAAAGCGGCTGAGCTGATTGTCAATTTGCTGGCCACAGCGGGAGATGGCCTAATAGAGCTTTGTAAGCTGGAAGCCAAAGAGGACATCGCATACCAGCTTTCCCGATCTCAGAACATCACCTACCTTCCTGCTGGACAGTTGGTGCTCCTCCAGCTTCCCCAGTGAGACCTGTGGCCCCACTCATCCTACCCCACTCAGCCATGATCTAATCCACAGCCTTCTCCTTGTCCCCCCACCCAAAATCACTGTGAGATTTAAGGATTTGCATTAAGCAAAGGCAATAAAATTAAAGTCATTTTGGGAAAAATCCTTCCTTCCTTCCTTCCTTCCTTCCTTCCTTCCTTCCTTCCTTCCTTCCTTCCTTCCTTCCTTCCTTCCTTCCTTCCTTCCTTCCCCCCTCCCTTCCTCCCTTCCTCTCTTCCTCCCATGCCTACACAAATTTATAAGAAGACCGAGTTTTTTAGTTGCTGTTTTGTCCCCCTAGGTAACATTACCCAGCATCCCACCATGCTTATGGATCATGTCTCAGGCACCCATTTCCAGGGATCTTCCAGTGGCTTGCTGCTTTAGGAGTTAGCATTTGCAGATGAGGTAACTGAGGCTCAGGGGTTAAATGATTTGTCCATGATTACAGGCCTTTTAAGTGTCTGGTGCAGGAGGTGAACTCCACTGTACCGTTCATTTTCCCATTATAGCTCAGTTTCTATCCAAGCCTTCACAGCAGCTCAGAGAAGTGACCTGGTCAGAAAGTGTAGATGGTGTTTAAGGACTCACAGATGTTGAGTACATACATGAATGTAAAGAGGGTGTGCCAGTTACACTATGCAGATGCAGTCTGAGAGGTATTTATTAAGTGCTTGCTGTGTGCAGGCCCAGGCAGGTACTAGGTGCTGGAACTACAAAGGCAAAACCTGCCCTCAAGGAGTTTATTTTCTTGGAGGACGGGGTGCCCATGGCCCCTTGCAGGGCACTTGAGGGAGAGATTAAGGCTGAACTTTTTGGGGCAGTTGGCACTTGAGCTCAGCTTTAGTCAAGGGTAGGGTTCTGAGAGATGGGCATTTGGACTGCAAGTCACAGAAGTAAGTGTGGAAGGGGAGCCTGAAGACAGACTGTGGAGGATCTTGGAGGCCAGGCCTGGCCAAGAAAGTTTATTGTTTCTCCTGGAGCTTTTAAAAATAATTTAAATTCAGGCTTTCTCTTTGATATCCCTGCACTTTTAAAAAACTGCTGTCAAATCTCCTACCAATGTTCCTTTTCCATCTGAGAAACTTTGCAGCCACAAAAATGCTGCTGAAATATCCTGAAAAAGATCCTAGACTAGAAGCAGTGTGCCCAAACTCCTCGCCCATCGGGTCTGGTCTGGCCTGCTGGGAAACCAGGTGGTGGCACAATTTCTGCCCCTTAAAGGGTGTGCTGGGAACTGCAGAATGTGTCCTCAGAAGGTGGTGATACATTTTCTCTTTGGGAGTCACCACCAGACTTCAGGAAATGGGCAGAGGTAAAAGTGATCTCAAGTCAGAAGAAGGGGCCAGTGTCAAGGTACATGGTGGCAGGTAGAAATATCAGTGGGCGCCTGAAAAACCAGAAGAAAAGATGACTGCAGTAATGGGTACAGACAGAATTTAGGTTGGCTAAAGTAGATGATGTACCTGTGTGTGCGTGCATGGACTGTAGACTTGATATTGTTAGGGCCGGCTCTGTGTGTGCTTCTGGAGGGAGTGACTGGACCATGCATACTCCTCTTTGTGTCTCCTTAGACACAAAACTGCTGCTTTCTTAGGGTATTGAGTATTGTGTTATGTCAGGCTCTCACGGACAGCTCAGTCTGGGGACCTGCCAGCTTTCTCTGTACCACAG
The DNA here is from genome assembly GCA_011680675.1 of Gymnobelideus leadbeateri. NCBI lineage: Eukaryota > Metazoa > Chordata > Mammalia > Diprotodontia > Petauridae > Gymnobelideus > Gymnobelideus leadbeateri. The sequence goes on along the minus strand of WOXC01007398.1, from coordinate 14,405 downwards.
GACCAAGTCTGAGCTCTCCGCGTTCCTAATCTGACTTTGGGTCTGAGCAGCATAGTTGTGGACTTGTTCTTGGTTTGGGCTCTAATAGACAGCCATCATTTGGAAAGCTCTGCAGGTTCAGAGCTATAGAGGCAGAGGGTCCTCTTTAGTGTGGGCCTCTTGTTTCAGTCAGTTGTGCTGCAGGCTTCAAACAAGGCAGGGGTTGGATTGGAGCCCCCGTGCTGTTGCATCTGTACTTGTGTCATGCTCCATATCCAGGCCAGGACCAGTGACCACACCACCCTTGGGTGCAGATTCCCCCCTCAGTCCCCTCTGAATCCATGGCCCAGCACTGGGTGGTAAGCAGCAAAGCTTCCATTTGACACCTGTTTCTGCTCCTCAGGTGGTGTCTCATGCCTGGCTGCAAGCAGGTCCTCAGTCCCAGGGCTGGGGTACTTAGCCCTGCAGTGCTGCTGGCTAGATCCCAAGCCCAGTGTCCACCAGCCTCTCTTTCCCTGGGCTGGCAAAAGGACTCACTATGATCTTTCCTTGGATTTCCTGATCAGGGCTTGGTCTGGTGTGTTTTCTGGGTCTTTATCAGTGAAATGAGGGGGAGAGCTGGGCTGTACTGCTTCGTGCTGCTCTGCCATCTTGGCAGGTCTCGGGACCAGTTATTTCAACTAAATAATCTCTTCTTGGTTTTCTCTTGCTCAAATACTCAAAGAATCTGTGCTCTCATTGCTATTCATAGCCATCGTACCCAGCATGCTGGGAGGCTTCCTCGTGTTCCCCTGGTAGCTTGTGGGGACCCGGGAGGCGTTAGGGCTGCCCACCAGCTGTCTTTTAGTGCTCTTCCTAACACATAGTTCTTTGAGGACGCCTGGTAATCCTAGTGTCCAGATTGCTTCATTAATCCTATGCTGCCGCCAGTTCTCACCTGCCTCATGCTTCACCATTATCCTCTGCATGAGAAATTCATTTCAAGTTCTTTGGACACTGTTGTAGCCCAGTCTTGTTATACAGCCTGGCCAGCAGGTTGGCATTACAAAGACGGACTTCTGCTTTCATGGATTGGCATCATTAGAGGAGCTGTCTGGTTTCCTGAAAGCAGTGCTAGCCCACTTTCCTCCTCCTGTTCAAGAGGTGAATGGCACTGTTTAGTATTTTTTAAACCTTTTATTCTTGCTAGATTTTTCTTGTGTTGGTCTCCTTGAGGGCAGAACTAGTGTCATCTCTTGGTGCCTCACACAGAGAGAAGGTGAATGGACTTGTAAAATTCCCAAGATTCCTGATAGCTCAGGAATGGGTCCTGGAACAGGGCTCAGGATATTCTGGATGCAGACATTTAGATAACTAAGATTTGGTCGGATTCTCTGCTAACATGTCCTGTTTCTTTCTGGTTTAGTTCCTTTCCCATGCTGTGAAAAGGTCTTGAATGAGTCTAGTGTATTGGAGTATTTCCCAAAAGCAGACTTAGAATTCCAGAGGAGGGTGAAAAGAACATTTCATCTTATGAGAATACAGAAGTCTGGAAGGAATGGAGAGATGACTGTTGTTTGTGGCTAGAAGAGCTGTATTTTAGAGCTGCTACCTCTGCTGCCAGTAGGTATGTCCCGATTCTGACCTCTAGGTGATCAGTGATTCCCAAGTGGTCCCAGGTCCCCCTTTCTTCCTAGTCATGATTATGATGGCTTCACATGGGCTTCTTTGGCAGTTCCCAGCCCACCAGCAAAAAGCATTCAGATAAGCCTTGTGAACCACAGGGGAAATAGAAGCACAATTTATCACCTGATCCAGCCCAGGAAATTCATCTCGATTTGTTAATTTGTCCATTCCAAATGGTGAAAGTAAACCATTAGTAAAATCAGCCAAGAGCTTAAAGATCATGTAGACAGAATTAATCTGCTGAGAACTGGCAGATTTTATTTTAATCGGTACATTTTGTTTTAAATTACTTTGAGAAACCAGAAGCAAGAACATCAGCAAATCCTGAAAAACTCTTAGGTGATGAAACACCAAGAGGCTATATGGGCTTCCATGTGTAGCCAAGCCCTTTGGTTATCTATTGACTGTTAAAAGAAGCCCAGACTGCACTTTAACTAGCTGATAGCAAAACTTTCTGTTTTTGCCTATAGGGCCTTGTAAAAAAAACTGAGAAAATCATGGTTTTGATAGTTTTGATATTCTGATGCTAGAGTCCAGTTGGTCTAATGACAAACACCTGTCTTCTCTCTCCCCTAATTCAGTGTGAGAGATAAACAGACAAAAACCCTTGTTAGAAACCCTTGTAGCTGAGCAAAACAAATCCCTGCATTGGCTGTGTCCAGAAGAAACCTGTCCATGTGTGCAGGCCTCATTCTGTGCCTTCTTTGTCACTAGGGACTGGGTTCGAGTCATGCTAGCTGAGCAGCCTCCTTCTGGGCTCTTCACCCTCTGTCCTGCCCGCCTCCTCCTGTTTATGCAGAGAAACCTTCTGTGGCCCTCAGAGGAGTGTGCATCCCCATGACCTATCTTAGCTCCTTGCACATAGAATCATAGGTTTAGAACTGGCAGGAGCCTTAGAGGTCTTAAGCCTAAACCTAGGCCCTCATTTGAATGAAAAAGCTGGGGTAGTGAGAGGTCCTGCAGGTTACATGCCCAGGGCCATACAGCTGGGAGTGTCTGAGGCTGAATTGGAACTCAGGCCTCCTGCTTCTAACAGAGATACAGAGATGCTTAGTAAATGTTGAATTGAATGTGAGCTAAAGACCTCTTAAATGGGACTGTTTAAAGAGTGTTGAGGTTGACAAAAACCTTTCATAGACTTTAAAATCTCATTTAATCTTCATAGCAGCTGTGTGTGTGTGTGTGTGTGTGTGTGTGTGTGTGTGAGAGAGAGAGAGAGAGAGAGAGAGAGAGAGAGAGAGACAGACAGACAGACAGACAGAGACAGAGAGAGAGGGAGAAAGAGAGAGAGTAAAGAAGAAGAGGAGGAGGAGCAGCAGCCCTGGTGAAGGTCTTACTCTTATCTCTCTCATAGTAGCACTGAGGCTTAGAGACTTTTGATCCCCAGACTGCCTGATTTTTCTGCACTCTGTGGACAGTAGAGCTGGTGTAGTGACCTTGTAGTAGTTGTGAAGCTGATCTCAAGAGTCCTGAGGTCCCAGTGGCTGCCAGTAATTCAGGAGGATGCACATGCTGGGTTGGTTCTGGTTTTGGCCCCACCCTGGGCACTCACGGGCTGTTTGCTGCCCGGTCACCACACCACCTCTCGGCTTCAGACTTGGTGGTCTCTGAGGTCCCTTCCACCTATAAACTGATGATCCTATGATCTCTATTAATTTGCCAAGTTTTTAGTAGCAAATAGGTGCTGCTCTTCACTAGTGAGTGTTATTTAGTCCGTGATGAAGGTTTGCTCGGCTAATCTTTCTGAGAGAAAACTCCTTAGTTGTTAGGGCTATTTATTCTTGAAAAAAATTAAACTGAATTTTTTTCATATTTTTCTGATTTACTTTTTTTAAAAATAAATTTGTTTTTTTTTTTGTTGTTTTTTCCAGCTAGCAAAACCCATCTTTTTCCCTCTCAGCTCTTTTCTCTGCCTGTCACATTGGAAAAAAAAAACCAAAACAAAAACCCCCAAACCACTGTTACAGACATGCAGAGTCAGGCAGAACAAATCCCTGCATTGCTCGTGTCCAAAAATACATGTCTTGGTCTATAGCCTGAGTCCATCATCCCAGTGTCAGGAGGTGGGAGGCAGGCTTTATCCGAGGCCTCTGGTATTGTGGTCAGTCATCAGAATGTTATGTCTGTCTGAGTGGTTTGTCTTTACCATGTTGCTATCACTATATGGAGTGTTCTCCTGGTTCTCTTCACTTCCTTCTGCATAAGTCCGTATAGTTCTTCCCAGGCTTCTCTGAAGCCACTCCCTTCATTGTATCTTTTAGCACAGTTGTATTCTGTTAGCTTCATAGATCATTCTCCAGGTGATGGCCCCCCTTCCCTCATTTTCCAGTTCTTTGCTGGCACAAAAGGAGCTCCTGTAAATGTTTTTGTCCAAAGGGGTCCTTTTTTTCTTCCATGGACCTTTTTGGAGTGTAGGCCTGGAATGGGTATGATTGGGTGAAACAAGGCTCTGCAGTTCCAAATGGCTGGACCAGTGAAGAAACAGTTCTACCAGCAGTGGATTCATGGCCCTGCTTTCCCGGAGGTCCTTCCAGCATTTTTCCTTTTCCTTCTTTTGTCATTGTTGCTGATCTGATTGACTTGGATAAAGACTGGTAGCATGGGGTAGTAGTAGATGGAGTGCTGGCCTTGGCCTCTGGATGATGCAGCTGAATGACTCTGGGCAGGTCCCTTGGTGTCTCAGCGCTCCCTCCAGGCCGCTCAGAGCCTATAGCTTTTAGATCAAAAAGTTCCTCGCTGGTTACCCTTTAACTACCAATGAAATCGCCTCCCATGTCATATGTATAAAACAAAGCAATGTCCCTTCCCCACTCCCGTTTATTAAGTACATGCTTTGTGTGACATACTGGACTGAAAGAACAAAAACAACCCTCCCTGTTCACAAGGACTTACTTCTGAGGGGTGAGGGAAGGATGGAACTGATAGAGGAGTAAATAGAGTCATTCACAGAGGGCCAGCTGAACAGGTTGTGCTGTTTTGAACTCCTCAGCTAGGTGGCAGTGTAAAGCTGGTGACTTGAAGGCCTTCCTCAGATGTTAGCTGTGTGACCAGCTGTGCCTCAGTTTCCCTGTCTGTTAAATGGGGACAATAACAGCACCTGTGTCCCACGGATGTTATCAAATGAGGTAATAAGTAAAGTGCTTTGCAAATCTTTAAGCACAAGATGATTGCTAGTAATTATTAAATGGAGGGCACAGGTCAGCCACTGTGGCTGGAACTTAGGGTATATGAAGGGAAAGAATGTGCATCAAGGTGGGAAAAGTTGATGGGATCCAGGTTGTGGAAGGCTTTAAAATCAGACTAACCAGGCTGAACCAGCCCACATTCTGTTCCAGAGTCAATAAGAGGAGACCCTGAAGGTTTTAGAGCAGAAGGGGTATGGGCAGATCTGTACTTTAGGAATATCATTTTGGCAGCTGAGCAGGGAATGGATGGATGAGGTGAGAGACTAGAAGCAAGTTAAGGCAGCAAGCATTTATTTTTTCTCTTTTTTTAAAAATTCATCGTTTTTTTTTTTTTTAATTTTCAGTTCCAAATCCTCTGCCTCCTCCCTTCCCTTTCCTCATATTAAAAAGGCAAGAAAAACCAATCCCATTACAAATGTATATAGTAATATAAAACAAATTCCTACATCGGATATGTTAGAACGGAAGGAGGGTGGGAGGGGAGGGAAAATATCCTTCAGTCTGTCTCTGAATCCATTATAAGTCTTTCAGAGTGTGGTTTTTCACTGGTTGATCAGAGTTCCTAAGTCTTTCAGATTTGTTTGTCTTTACAATATCATTATTATTGTGTAAACTATTTTCCTGGTTCTACTCACTTCATTTTTTAATCACTTCATACAAGTCTTCCCAGGTTTCTCAGAAATCATCCCCCCCTCATTTTTTTATAGCACAGTATTATTCCATCACATTCACATAACACAACTTGCCCAGCCATTCCCCAGTTGATGGGCACTCCCTTAGTTTCCAAGTCTTCACTATCACAGAAAGAGCTGCTATAAATATTTTAGTCTGTATGGATTTTTTTCTTCATTTTTCTTTTTCACTTTGGGATGTAGACCACTGGGCCAAAGGCTTGGCTGGTTATTGTCCTTCTTTCTTGAAGAGGACTAAAATGCCACCACTCTGCTAGAGTCCAGCTTCAATGTGTTCGACTGTGGGTGATCAGACTAACACAAGCTCAGAATGCTCTACCATAGGCCGGGCACAAATCGTCCATGTGAACATTTCAGGGGGACTCTCTAAATGTTCACATCCTGTGTTTCCTTTGAGCTGTTTCAGTTCTGCTTTGCTTATAGAGCACAGCACCCTCTCTGAGGTGTGTCATGCTGGGGGGTCCTGTGCCAGGGTCTCCCATGTCACACAATCAATTCCAAAGTTCTTCAGAGACACCTTGAGAGTGTCTTTGTATCGCTTCTTCTGACCACCATGTGAGTGCCTGCCTTGTGTGAGTTCTCTATAAAACAGTTTTTCGGCAAGCCTTTGTTTTGCATTTGAACCACATGGCCAGCCCATCAGAATTGTGCTTTCTGCAGTAGAGTTTGAATGCTTGGCAGTTTAGTTCGAGTTAAGGACCTCAGTGTCTGGTATCCTGCCAGGTGATCTTCAGAATCTTCCCAAGACAATTTGAATGGAAGTGATTCAGTTTCCTGGCCTGGCGCTGGCAGACTGTCCAGGTTTCACAGGCACACACAATGAGGTCAGCACCGTGGCTTTGTGGACCTTCAGTCTGGTAGTCAGTCTAATACCTCTTCTCTCCCACACTTTCCTTCAGAGTCTCCCAAACACTGAGCTAGCTCTGGCAATTTGTGTTTTCAGCCATGTTGTCAATGCTTTCAATGAGGATGAACATGGCATCGAGGTCAGCTGCCACACTGATGGTAAATTCTTCAATTTGAAAAGGCTACAGGCCAAGACCAAAGTAGAAGGTGGGTTGGTGCATGGTTTTCTGTTTGCAGATGATTGTACATTCGATGTGGCCTCTGAAGCTGAGATGCCACAAAGTTGGATCGATTCTCTGCTGCTTGTGCTCATTTTGGCCTCACAATGAACATCAAGAAAACACAGCCACCACCACACCCTCCAAACAGGGAACCATTGGTTATGGCTAATTAGAAGTTCTGAATGCTGGATAAGTTCACTCACCTTGGCAGTGCACTTTCCAAGGATGTACACAGTGATAACGAGGTTGGCGCACACATTGCCAGAGCCAGCTCAGTGTTTGGGGGAGGCCAAAGGGCATGCACATCAGCAAGGAGTTATTAAGCATTGACTCCGTGGCGGCCAAACAGGGAGATAGGTCTAGATAAGAAGTAATGAAAGTCTCAACAAGGGCAGCTTTGAGGTGAATGCAGAGAAAAGGACCAGATGTGCTCGATTGTGGTGACTGTAGAACTTCCAGGACACACAGTTCCAAGTGTGCAGGAGGTGAGAATGGGAAGGAAGGTGATGCCCTCAGTCAGAATAGAGAGCATTTTGGACAGGGAGGGCACATTTTGGAGGAAAAAGGAGTTCCCTCCTGGTTGAAAATGTTGATCAGGCATTCACTTTGAGGTGTCAGAGGGCAGAAGGCATGTGGGGTTTGGTGCTCCTGAGAGATACAATCTGGATGAAAATGAAAATTGAACCTCTGAAGAAATGAGATCAACAAGGGAAAGAATGTGGAGAGGAGAAGAGAGCCTCAGACAGAGTCTTTGGGACAGCCACACTGAGAGGTGAGAAGGAGTAGCAAAGGAGACTAAAGACTTGGGTATGAGAACCAGGCAGCAGCAGTAGTGGGAAAGCTGAGAGCATGGGGCATGATGAGTGGGAGTTGGCAGAGTTAGAGGCTGGTAAGGAATTGAATAGAATAAGGACTGAAAAGGGCCAGGTTAGAGGGAGACATCCAGGACAGGTGTTAACCAGAGAGCGAAAAAGACATCGTCTGTCACCATGACTGTGATCCGGAGCAAGCCAACCCGGCAATTCCTGGTTGTCAGTCTGTGTTGGTAGAGGGGGAATTTCCTTACTCGGCATTTTCCGTTCCAATGAAAACACAAAACTGGACAAAGATAAAAAGGAACCGGAGTTAGCCTCACACTGACCATTGTTGGTCTCACAGTCTGCGGTGGGCTGTGACTTTGGGGCCTGGAGAAGGGAGTGGGGAGTAAGGAAGGAGGGTGATGAGTGGAGAGGCTTCTTGGAAGGAGAGCTGGCTGGCTAAGAGAGAGGTGGCTTTGCTTTGAATGCTGGCACTGTCTCAGGCTCAAGGGGAAGGCACCAGAGAGCAGCAGTGGAAAGCAGTAGTGCTGCAGGTCTTCCTTTTCCTTCTGTGTGTCTCCGTGGATCTTTGATCTCAAGAATGTGCTGGCACCCCCTCTCCTGACCATAGTCTGAACCCACTTCGTCTCCCTGTGATGCCTAGTGCTTCTCGGCAGAACTTTTAATATTTTATGGGTGCTGTGTTGCCCTTGGCTGGCCATCTGTATGTTTCCCTCTCCTTACCTGACCGACTGTATCCTTTTCCAGGCCCTGACAAGGTAATAAATTCTTACTCTGTATTTATTCAGGGCTGCTCCCCAGTTCTATTATTTTTCAAGGGAGTATATGGTAAATAACATTAGTTTACTTTTTTGTGAGAAGAAAAGTGGGGCAACCTCGGGAATACATCTGTGTTAGGCAAGTGTTGTGTATACTTAGCAGGTGTGATGGGAAGGGCTCTGAGCTTGACTCAGAACACCTGACTTCAGCTTCCTGCCAGGTCACTAAGTAGCTATTTAACCCAGAGCAAATGATTTAGTCTTTTTCCATCCTCTGAGCTGCCTCGTTTGGCCCTTCCCCCAGATAAAACTTGCCAACCAAAGCCTTATTAGCATGAAGATTGATTCCCTTTGGTACTCCACACTTCCCCGCCACTCTCCAACTGGACGGCTGGACTACCACCTCCTCCCACTGGCTTCCTTTCTGGAGGATTCCAGCCTTGCTCCAAGCTCTTCAGTTTCCATCAGTCTCTGCTTGGTTTCCACATCAGGAACTTCTTATTCCTTGATGGATGCCCTCTGACACCCCTTCTCCTCTCTGCTCCCAGGCTCCTTTTGCTTATTAGCCTCACCCATTTGATCATAAGCTCCTTGAGGTCAGGGACTGGCTTTCTTTTGGGTGGTTGTTGTGGATTGTTCATTGTTCAGCCTTGAGCCCTTCTGTTTTCCTGCCTAAACAGGAGCTCTGTCTGTGACCCCGTCAGGAAGCCAAGCTTAAGTTGGTGATGGACAAAGTTCCTTCTGTCAGGTTTGTGCTCGACTGCCAGCCATCGGCACTCATTTGGGTTGGAGGACGCTAGGATTGCTGAGGCCAGGGTTTTACCAAAAGCATTGATGTTTGCTTTTTTCCCCCCAAGTGATAATAATGTGTGCTTCTGGAACTTTTGCTGACAGATTTCCCGGAGAGAGTTTCCTGGCCCTGTGGATAAAAAGGAATGAAGTTCCTCTTAGGCCCAGTGTCTTCTGGGATGTATTGCTTTTCAGCCCACACTTCCTATATATTGCAGATAGTCTTTCACTTCTTTAGTTTGAGAGAGTTTCCCATTGAAATGCCACCTATAAAAAGTGTTTTGTTTTTTTTTTTACCCCAGTCCCACTGATTGTTTGGTGCCTGGGACCCTGCAAGGGGCAGAGACGCAGCCTGAGGCAGGGGTCTCCCTGACCCAGGCCAGCTCTCCACTTCCCAAAGGGGCCAATCTACTTGGCGCTAATCAGCCATGGTTTGTGCCGCTACGTCCCTGGAACCTTCTTGGTCCATTCCTCTCATTTTTGGGGCAAAGCAGAGTCATGTGTTTGGTAAGACAGAGCCTGAGCTGAAGGTGTCATTTGCCATCAAATATTTGGCATTAAATACAGAAAAGATGAAAAAAGTTTACAACATAAAAGAGGATTCGATATGAAGCCATAAATTTCCATTTCACTTTCCTTTTTTTGAAAAACTCTGTACCAAATACTGTATGTTTTCAAAACTCTCCCACTTTCTGCATCTTCATTTTCTGTGCAGTTTTTATTTTTTCTCCCTCCCTCACACCATTAGAACACAGATACATGTGTATGTATATGTAAAACCATACTATCCAAACTTCTGTTATTAGTTCTTTCTCTGGAGGTGGAGAGCATCATCTTCCACAGGTCCTTAGTAGTAGATTCGAGCACTTATACTCAAAATCACTCACAGTTGTTCTTAGAACAGTTTTGCTGTGACTGTATACAGTGTTCTCTGGCTTCTACTTATTAATTTTGCAGAGTTCGTAGAAATCTTTCCAGGTGACTCTGAAGTCATCCTCTTCATTTCTCATAGCACAGCAGTATTCCATTGTAATCACAGACCACAGCCTGTTCAGCCGTTTCCCCTCACTTTCCAGTTCTTGGCCACCACAAAGAGAGCTGCTATAAAGATTTTAGAACCTATTGGTTCTCTCCCTTTTTCCTTGAGTGCCTTGGGAACAGACCTAATAATAGTATTGCTGGGCCAAAGGGTACGCACAATTTTTAATTTTCAAACTCTCATAACAGATTACTCTCACATGGTTACACTTCCCAGTTCCACCAACAGTGAAATAGTCTCCATTTTTCCATCACCTCCCCCATTTGTCACTTTCCCTTTATATCATTTTAACTGATCTGATAGGTGTAAGATGATATTTTATAATATGTTTTAAAAATGTTTTATTGACTCCTTTTGTCTTTGTACCCCGGTCATTCTGGTTGTATCCTCCCCTGACATTGAACCATAGCAAGTACAAATTTGTAAAAGGCAGGCCCTCACCAACCCTGGTGGTCCTTCTGAGCTTCCTCTATAGATTTGCCTCCTCTCACATATTGCTGATGTTTGGGCTGTGTGCACTTCACTCCACTTTCTGATTAATATTTCTTTCAGTGCAGTGATAATCTGTCCCTTTCATGTACCAGTCCTCAGGGCATGGGTAGGTACCCATTTTGTTTCTTCTTTTTTCAGACCATGAAAAGTACTGCTGTGAATATTTTAAGATATGGAAGGCTTTTTTTCTGCCGTAGGCTATATGTACAAGAGTGGGGAACCACTGGATCAAAAGTGATAAATAGTTTAGTGACTACTTCCAGAATTCCAGATTGTTTTCCAGAATGGTTGTACTACCAGACTATTTGCCTGCCTTCTCAGCCCCTTTAACATTGTTTCCATCTCCTTGTCAACTTTGTCAGTTTGATAGTGGGAGGGGTAAAATCTCAGAATTGTTGTAATTTCTTCTTCTCTTATTATTAGTGATTTGAAACATTCTTTTTAGCTTGTATTAATACTTTAATAGCTTCTTTTGAAACTACCTGTTCATATCCCTGCCCATTTTATCTGCTGGGAAATGGCTCTTTTATATATTTGTATCAATTTTTAATATCTTGGACAGGAGACCTCTATCAGAAACATTTACTGCAAATATTTGTCTTCTTTCTAACTTTAGCTGCATTGATTTTGTTCATGCCAAAGTTTTTTTTTTAAACAAATGCTTTATTAACTTCTGTTTTACATCATTCATTTCCGCCAGATTTTGAGTTACAATCATTTTCCTCCCATTATTCCCCTACCCAACCTCCCAGAATAGTAGTCCCACAAGATATCACTTCCTCCAATCTGCTCTCTCTCCCATACCTTCTCCCATACCCCCATCGACTTTTCCATTAGAGGAAGGTGAATCTTTGTGTCCCAATGCCTGCACATCTTATCTCCCTATTACAAGCGAAAGAGTATTACTAATAGTATTTATATATATTTGAAACATTTAATTTTAAAACTTAGAATTTCAGATCCATTTCCTTCCTCCCTTGTCACCCATTCCTTCTTGGGAGATAAGCAATTCAGTATATGTTGTACATGTCTAGCTATGCAAAACATTATCATAGTAGATATATTGTACAAGGCTGCTTATAATTCCCTCCCACTCATCCCACCCCCCACCTGGTCCATTCCCTACATAATCCTGTCCCTCTTCTATAGTGGGTACTTCCAACCTCCCCTCCCCCCAAGGATGCCCTCCCATCCATCATCCCTCCTCTCATCCCCCTTCCCCCTATCCTGCTGCAGGTTGAGATATCCCATTTAGTATGTATGTCATTTTCTCCCTGAACCAAATTCAATGTGAATGTGGTTTTGCCTTTTTAGCCTTCCTTATTCTCCCCCTCCTTTGCAACCACTTCCCCTTGCTTCTTCTACATGGGATAGTTTACCCTACCCTGTCTCTCCCCATCTCCTCTTGCCACTTTCCTCTCTCACCTCATAATTTCATCCCTTGAGTATTCTCCCTTCCCAACAAATTCAACCTATGCCCTCTATCCATATATAACTGTAACCATATACACACACATTCACATATGTATTCATATGACCACACCCCCTTCTTCCATTATTTTCATAGTGAGAAAGATATCATCAGTCACAGTTACTGCTTCTCCATATAGGAATGTAAATAGTTCAACTTTGATAAGTTCCTTTTGATTTCTTTTCCCTGATTACCTTCTCAGGCATCTCTTGCTTCTTGTGTCTGGATGTCAATTTTCTATTCAACTCTGGTTTTTTCCTCAAGAATGCTTGAAAGTCCTCTATTCCACTGAATGACCATATTTTCCCCTGAAACAAAATACTCAGTTTTGCTGGGTAGGTGACCCTTGGGTTCATTCCCAGTTCTTTTGCCCTCTGGAATATCATATTCCATGCCCTTCGATCCCTCAGTGTAGAAGCTGCCAGGTCCTGGGCTATTCTGATTGTGTTTCCACAATATTGAAATTGTTTCTTCCTGGCTGCTTGTAGTATTTTCTCCTTGATCTGGGGATTCTGGAACCTGGCTATAATATTCCTGGGAGTTTTCTTTGGGATCTTTTTCAGGAGGTGATCGGTGGATTCTTTCAACCTCTATTTTGCCCTCTGGATCTAAAACATCAGGGCAGTTTTCCTTGAGAATTTCTTGAAGGGTGATTTCTAGGTTCTTTCCTTGATCATGGCTTTCAGGTAGTCCAATAATTTTTAAATTGTCTCTCCTGGATCTATTTTCCAGGTCAGTGGTTTTTCCCATGAGATATTTCACATTGCCTTCTAATCTTTCGTTTGTTTGGATCTGCTTAACAGCATCTTGATTTCTCATAAAGTCACTAGCTTCCATTTGCTCCAGTCTAACTCTGAAGGAATGAATCTCCTCAGTGAACTTTTGAGATTCTTTTTCCATCTGGCAAATTCGACTTTTTAAGGCATTCTTCTCCTCATTGCCCTTTTGGGCCTCCTTTGCCATTTGAGTCAGTCTGTTTTTTAAGGTGTTGTTTTCCTCAGTCAGGCTGTTGACCCTCATTTCATACTTTTCCTGCATCCTTCTCATTTCTCTTTCCAATTTTTCCTCCACTTCTCTTATTTGATTTTTAAAGTCCTTCTTAAGGTCCTCTATGGCCTGCAACCCACTCATGTTTTTCCCTGGGGCTTTTGGAGCAGGACTTCTGACCTCACAGTCCTTTTCCCGCTCTATGCCCCCAAAATAGGAGTCTAGGGTTGCATTTTTCTGTTTCCTTTGCCTTGGCATGTTGCCACTTAATTGCTTGACTTTTGGGCTTGTTGCCACACTATGGCTTTAAGGCCAGATAGAGGAATTTTCGTCCCGAACGTGTGGGGGGCAACTTCCGTTTCTGGCAAGCTGTAAACCCACCCACCACTTCCACCCTAGATCACAATCCAGATCCAGGGAGGTTAAAGCAAGAGCGATTACCCCCCAAGACTAATCGCTGGATCTCCCCAAATTTGCAGGCTGGGAGCCGGAGCTGCCTCTGAAAACTACAAAATGGCGTGTCTCCTCAGCGGCTTCTAGCCCCCAGGGGAGGGAGCTGACGCATTCCCTAAATACCAGTCCCAAAGTCCATAGGACACTAACCTCTTACTTTGTCCTAGGCATGTCTATGTTGATAATTCTGGAGTCGCCACAGCTCCTGGTGTTCTGGGGTTCCTCCAGCTGGCTGCTGGCCCTGCCGCCCTGGGGCTAAAACCTCGGCTCACGAGGACCTGGGCTCGGCTCGGCTCGGCTCGGCTCCTGCGCTCTGCGCGCTGCCGGCTCCCAGACTGCTGCGCTGGTCCTTCCTGCAGGGCTGCTGGGCTGTCCTCAGCGGTGGGTTAGCTTCTCTGTGTCGTTCTGTGGGTGCTGGGCCTCCAGAAGTTGTTCAGAGTCCTTTTTTACATAGTTTGTGGAGAATCTGGGGGCAGAGAGGCTTGGAAGAGCTGTTTCTACTCCGCCATCTTGGCTCCGCCCCGATAGATCTCCATGCCAAAGTTTTTTATGCATTTGAAGTTTTTGTTTTGGCTTTTGTGATCATGTGTGCCTTACTTGTAAGTGACGAGGGAAAAATAGGTGTTACAGGGGCTCCAATGACCAGAGTCCCTGCTGGGTAGTCTGGAATGAACTCATAGGACCCAAGCAGTCTTTTAAGTCAGGATTGTAAAAGTTTATTATTACGCTTTACAGCGAGCAAAGAGTTCTTAGGGAACCTGCAACCTTAAAAAAGTCATAGGTATAGTTTTATAAAGAGTTACAATAGTAAATCAGGTGTCAATTATGCTAACTAGGTGAGTAAGGGTGGGATTAGGGAGGAGTTAAGGAGTGGTCAGTGCTTAAAGGAACATGCACTTTTATTATCTACTGAGAAGGTGTATTGCCTATGGGCAAATATGGGAAATAGCCCAAGGGGGGGCGGGGTCTACCTGGAGGTGTGGTTTTAGGCTTGAAATGTCACTAAGTCA
>WOXC01007397.1:0-126966 GCA_011680675.1 Gymnobelideus leadbeateri | reverse complement strand
CTAAATCAGGAAGAGATAAAACAGAGAAAGAAAATTATAGACCAATCTCCCTCATGAATTTAGACGCAAAAATTCTAAATAAAATATTAGCCAAAAGACTCCAACAACTTATCACAAAAATAATACACCCTGATCAGGTAGGATTCATTCCAGGAATGCAAGGATGGTTTAATATTAGGAAAACCATCAATATAATTGAGCATATCAACAACAAAACTAGCAAAAACCACATGATCATCTCAATAGATGCAGAAAAGGCTTTTGACAAAGTACAACATCCATTCCTATTAAAAACACTAGAAAGTATAGGAATAAATGGAGCCTTCCTTAAAATAGTTGCTAGCATCTATCTAAAACCATCAGCAAGTATTATATGCAATGGGGATAAACTAGAAGCCTTTCCAATAAGATCAGGAGTGAAACAAGGGTGTCCACTATCACCCCTCTTATTCAATCTGGTACTTGAAACGTTAGCAGTAGCAATTAGAGAAGAAAAAGAAATCAAAGGAATCAAATTAGGCAAAGAAGTGACCAAGCTGTCACTCTTTGCAGATGATATGATGATATACTTAGAGAATCCTAGAGAATCAAGTAAAAAATTACTTGAGACAATAAATAAATTTGGCAAAGTTGCAGGATATAAAATAAACCCACATAAATCCTCAGCATTCCTGTACATCTCTAATAAAACTCAACAGCAAGAGATAGAAAGAGAAATCCCATTTAAAGTCACTGTAGACATTATAAAATATTTGGGAATCTACTTGCCAAAACAAACCCAGAATCTATATGATCACAACTACAAAACACTTCTCACAGAAATAAAATCAGATCTAAATAGTTGGAAAAATATCAATTGCTCGTGGCTGGGTCGAGCTAATATAATAAAAATGACAATTTTACCCAAACTAAATTATATATTTAGTGCCATTCCAATCAATTTACCAAAAAACTACTTTGTAGAGTTAGACAAAATAATAACAAAATTTATTTGGAAAAACAAAAGGTCTAGAATATCAAGGGAATTAATGAAAAGAAATGCTAGGGAAGGTGGACTAGCTATGCCAGATCTTCATCTGTATTATACAGCAGCAGTCATCAAAACTGCTTGGTACTGGCAGAGGTGTAGAGTAGTGGATCAATGGAATAGATTAGGTGCAGGAGACCCAGCAGTTAATGAATATAGCAATCTATTGTTCGATAAACCCAAAGACCCCAGTTTTTGGGATAAGAATGCACTATTTGACAAAAACTGCTGGGAAAACTGGAATACAGTATGGCAGAAACTGGGCATAGATCACTATCTAACACCATATACCAAAATCAAGTCTAAATGGGTGCATGATCTAGGTGTAAAGGATGATACTGTAAGCAATTTGGGAAAGCAAGGAATAGTTTACCTGACAGATCTGTGGAGAGGGGAAGATTTTAGGACCAAACAAGAATTAGAGAGCATTATAAAATGCAAAATGGATAATTTTGATTACATTAAATTGAAAAGCTTCTGCACAAACAAAGCCAATGTAACCAAGATCAAGAGGGAGGTGGGAAATTGGGAAAGAATTTTTACAACTTGTGTCTCTGATAAAGGACTCATTTCTAAAATTTATAGAGAATTGAGCCAAATCTATATGAATACAAGTCATTCCCCAATTGAGAAATGGTCAAAGGATATGAATAGGAAGTTTTCAGAGAAAGAAATTAAAGATATCTATAAGCATATGAAGAAATGCTCTAAATCACTATTAATTAGAGAAATGCAAATCAAAACAACTCTGAGATACCACATCTCTCCAGTCAGATTGGCTAAGATGACAAAACAAGAAAGTGACAAATGCTGGAGAGGATGTGGGCAAATTGGAACGCTAATACATTGCTGGTGGAGTTGTGAACTTATCCAACCATTCTGGAGAGCAATCTGGAATTATGCCCAAAGGATTATAAATAATTTCATACCCTTTGACCCAGCCATACCACTCCTAGGGTTATATCCCAAAGAGATCATAGTAGTGGGAGGAAGAACCATATGTACAAAAATATTTTTAGCAGCCCTTTTTGTGGTTGCAAAGAATTGGAAACTAAAGGGGTGCCCATCAATTGGGGAATGGCTAAACAAGTTGTGGTATATGAATGTAATGGAATTTTATTGTGCTATAAGAAACGAGGAGGTGACGGATTTCATAATTACCTGGAGAGACTTATACAAACTGATGCTGAGCGAGAAGAGTAGAATCAGAAGAAATTTGTATACAATCACAGACATACCATATCTGTGACGACCAACTATGACAGACTGGACTCTTTTCAGCAATGCAGTGATATAAGTTAATCCCGAATGACTCAAGAAAGAGAGAAATGTGCCATCCAGAGATATAACTAGAAAGAACTGAGCCTGAATCCTGATGGAAGCAAACTAAATGATCTTGTTCTTCTCATTGTTTGGTTGTACTTCTTCCTTACCATCTTTCATCCCACCTAGTACAATATGCCTTTGTAATTGGAATAATGTTTAATATGAATGCATTTGCAGACCCTATACTGTACTATATGATGTCATGAGGGGAGGGGGGAGGGAAGTAAAGGAAATTTGAAAATCAAGGAACTAAGGAATTGAATCTTGTCAACTGAAACTAAACTAATAAATTAATTAAAAAAAAAAAAAAAAAAGCATGGGAAGAAGCACACAGTCTTATATCACTCCACTGATGACTGGGAAAGCATGAGAGCATCATTCATTATTCAGAACCCGTGAAAACATTTCATTGTGATATTTATGTATGTATAATACCGATGAACTTCTCTGAGCAACCAAATTTTGACATAATTTTCCATAAGTTCTCATGATTGATGACATTAAAAGCCTTGGTCAGATATACAAACAATGTGTAAATACCACTATTCTGCTCCTGGCATTTCTCCTGGAGTTGGGCAGCAAACACTATATCTACAGTTGAGGCTAATTATTTACTGTTGAGCTCTTTTCTGAAGCCACATTGCCTCTTACATAGATGAGATTTGAAGGATCAGCCTATAAAGGACTCTGGCAAGAATCTTGACAGCAAAGACTAAGAAAGAGACCCCTCCTGTGACTGTCATAGGACAATATATTTCATTTAGGATTTAGAGAGATGGACAATGGAGTTATCCTTGAAGCCCTGAGGGATAACTTCCTCTTGCCATGTGACTCAGAAAATTTTAATCAGCTTCTTCATGAGCAATAAGCCACTACATCCTTGTAAATTTCAGTTGGAATAGAATCAATACCAGGGGTTTTGCTACACATAAGGACCCTGGTGGCACTGAAAACCTCTTTTTAATTTGGAACTTCAGCTTAGGAGGGACTGACTTCAACCTGAGGTAGTCAATGACCTCAGCATTGAATGATGACACAATGCAAGTGTTCAGCTCATATCTCTAGGATCATGTCCTTATCACTAATCAATGTGGGTCCATCAGCACTGAGTAGTTGAAATGCACTATAGGTTTTTGGTCCATAGTTTTAAGGGCATTGTAATTGTGCATTGGATTGTCTCTATCAACATAAAACTGAATTTCATCTGCCTTCTTACTGAGCCAAGAATTCTTCATCTCTCTAAGGTTCTCTTGTACTTTACTTTTGATGGAATTATATGCTGCCTTCTGTAATGGCAATGTAATTTTAATCTGAATTTCCCTTTGTGTTGACAAAGGTAGCAGGTACTTAGCACTTAGTAACTGATCAAGCATCTGTTGGGGAAACAGAAGGCTTAAACTCCTGTCTCCTGTTACTGATGTAACAGGAAGGGGTTGGCTAAAACAGCCAGCTAATGTTGCGTGTATATAAGAAAAGCCCCAGAGAGGCACAGTCAGAATTTCTTGAGATCAGCATCTGATGGCAGACCAGCTACAGAAGAGAGAATGAAAAACTGAGCTAGAATTTCCTGAGAACTTGTCATGGGGGAGCTTCTTCTGAACAGGAGCCCAGAGCCCTGAGCCCACGGCTCTGAGCCCACAGTCCACAGCCAGGAGCCAGGAGCCCAGGTGACTTAGGAAGCATGACTGGGATGCTGAGACTTTGAATTCCCTGGAGCAGAAATGGTGAAGGACATGGACATGGACCAGACCCTGTGAACTTCAGTGTGGAGCAGGACCTACCCAGAGAGCTGGACAAGGAACTGGAAGCTGTCTGCCAGTGAACCCAGGTGACAGTCTGGTGAATCCAGGTAGAATCTGGGACCATGGAAGGGGATCCAGGGAATCTGAGAACAGGCGCCATATCAAGATGAAAAGACCTCTCCTTGGGTACTGGGTAATTCTGGAATTATAGTTTAGTAGTGACCTAAGGGGTGGAGGGTTTTGTGTATGATACTTAATAATTGATTGCTGAATAAGTGACTGATTGAGTTAATCAAGACTTTGTCCCATGAGTGGAAGGCTTTGCTGAATAAGTGACTGATTGAATTATTTAAGAGTACCCAATGTGGGAAAGACTTTGACTATTGTACTTTGAGACTATATTGTGATACTGAGTTAACTAAAGACTTTCCCATGAGTGGAAGACTTTGACTATTGTACTTTGAGAAGTTGTAATATTGTGAATGCTGTACCTTGATTTTCTGTGAAAGTTTTGCTTTGATTTATTATGGAATAAATAGAGTGTTCACTATATCTTGTAATCAGAACCTTAAAAGCTGTTCACAGTAGCATTCTTCTGGAAAGCTTCAGTGCATGGCATTACACCTTTTTAGAGATAAATGAACTATCCTATTGGCAAACCCTGTGGAGTTCTCATTTTTTCTATTAGCAGCTTCTGAATTTCCCTATCATTTTCATCAAATCAGTCTGGATGTTTAAGAATGTTCTGATCAAGATGAGCAAATGCAATGCTATACATGAAATCTCTGAAAGCTGCCCACTTCTTTTCTGTTCCAATGTTCCCAACTGTATTTTGCCTTTGACACTCTGAAATGGAAATGCAAATTTAAAGATCTTCCCTGCCCCTAGGCCCTTTGAGACTTTAAGAGACTCTGAGAACCTTCCTTGATTTGAAAATATACTCTGCCCCCAATAGGCTGAATGTGGTCACATGGAACCTGTGGCAGGAGGCATGGTTTCCAGGAATGCCCACACCTTGATGCTATGTGACTGGGCAGTGGGTCAAGAGGGCTGTGACATTCTCTGAGCCAGGAGAAGGCTATATAATCCCTGATGTGCAGCTTTGCTTTGGGGCTCACTTTGAGAAATGTGTGATTTGACCAGATGAGACTCTGGGGAGCCACTGAGAGCCTCCCCCCCCCCGGCTTTGAAAACCCAGATGTTGATGCTTCCTTCTCTGGTAACTGTGATTTGGTAGTGATGTAATTGTTAGACAGTTTGGAAGCCTGTCTGCTTGATCTGTTTGTTCCTCTGTCTTGTAAGTTCTGTCTGTATACTTTGAAGTTCGGGGTGCTGACCTTTTTCCCCTGAACTAGGTAAACGATATGTGTTTGATTGATTAAAGTAAGCTTGTTAACCCGTTTTGAGTTGCTTTCCTTTAGAAAAGCAGATCTAAGAATCTGTATTGGCAGCCAACCTGGAGATGCTGGGGTGTTTGCCGATATACACTCTCACACCTTGTCTGTCTCTTCTCATTACAATCATATAGACCATTAGATGCCAATATTTGCTACAGAGTGTGCATCCATGAAGTTTTATTGTGTTTAGGTAAAGAGAAGACAGTGGTGGTTATAAGTTCATGATATGGACAAGTCTTCACTAGTAAGAGACCACTGCTGTTGCTATTTCCAACTGTATTCCTCCCAAGAACTCCCTGCCATGTCTGGTAGTCTGAGGCTACTCTAGCATTAAAGTTACCATGAATTATAAGCTCATCCTCTTTTCCCACATTGATGATAAAGGTCTCCAGGTCTTCATTTTTTTTTCTTCAACTTCATATGGATTCATCATGGTGGGAGCATAGACACTGATAATGGTGGTGTGGTATTTTCCTATAAGTGTCAATTGCACTGTCATGAGGCTGTTTTTTTTTCACTCTTTTTGGTAAGCATACAAGCTTGCTGACTAAATTGAATTGCAAAAGCTACACCAGTTTCATGGTGCTCCTCTTCACTGCCACTACTTCAGAAAAACATGTATCCAGCTACAACTTCAGTAAGTTGGCTTTTATTTGTCAGCCTTGTTTCACTCAGATCTCCTATTTGAATGTGATACATGCTGAGATCTCTCGCAATAAGAACTGTTCATCTTTAAGGTCTACTGGATTTTGTGATGTCTACAAGTGTTCACATCTTCCATGCACTGAAGGTGAGTGGAATTATCTTTGTAGAAGTTTTTGTACGTGTGTATGTGTGTGTGTGTGTGTGTGTGTGTGTGTGTGTGTGTGTGTGAACCACAGGTGGGATACCTGCTTGCTGTGATAACCAGGCCAAGACTGGGCAAGCAGATAACTTTTAGGGCAGTTTTTCTAGCCTCTTCTTTACACCAGGAGGTAAGCAGCATAATTCTTAAAAGATTGCTCAAACACCCAGGGGGCTGATGAATCCCACTGCTATTTCCCATGAGAAGATGAACCTGTAGCCTGGGCCACCTTGTGTGTAGGATTGTGGATACAGCTCCCAGTGTACCAGTACCAGATGCTCTGTCACTTGTTTGTTGCCATAGGAATTCAAAATATGTAAAAATGTTAAAAAAAAAAAAAGGTATGGGTGATGTCTTTTGATTTTTGCGTAAATTGTATTTGTGAGACAAAGTTGCATGAAGCCATTGGCATCACTCTCTCTTCCAGATTCATCAGAGTCCAGTAGCAGAATGAGGCCAAGATGGCTGGTGATGAGCTGAGATGCAGTTGATAACCTTGGTGTCTTTGATGCCTAACCAAGCTCTAAGAGTTCCACAGTGTCTGTTTCAGCTGCCTTTGTGGCTGCTGAAACAAAATGTTCTCATCTACCTATTCCACCAAAATTCTTCACATGTTTGGGGAGGACACTCCCTAAGTCATCAACTGGTCTGAGATCCCTTGCTTACTTTTGATTTGGTTTAGCCCATCTACTGAGAAGGTTTCAACTGGGGATGAGGAGGAGGGGTGGCCAATATGCATACTATAGCTTTCTGGAGCCACAGGTTAGAGTTAAGCAGATCAGGTGGACACCAAGTTGGAAAGTAGGCCTTGCCCAAGAGGTACTAGTCTTCCCTGAACATACCTTACAATCCTATAGTATATAAATTATTGAAATACTTAAATCAGACAGTATGTACGTATAAGTTCATAATATGTGGAGTCCATTCCTGGTCATTTGAGTTTTTTCAAGTTTCCTGAAGACTTCAGAGGTATTAAACAATATGCCTACCCAGGGCCAAACAGTTTGAGTCTTGCAGGAAGTAGTCTTTCTGAAATAAGACCTAGTAAAAGGAGCATGAAATATGCCCATAGTCAACTTTTTTTTCTCCTTTTCTTTTCTAAAATAAATTTTATTGATATCTTTTGTTTTCAGGTTATCTGATTTCCAGTTTTTTGCAGCAATTTTTATTAAATAGGGAGTTCTTTAATAGGTGATTTGTTTTAGGGTTCACCAAACACTGAGTTATTGAATTCGATTACTTCTCATTCTCTTTTGTCTAGTCTGCCCTATTGATTGACTTTTCTAATTTTTAACTGGTACCACAAGGTTTCCACGATGCTTTATAATATAGCTTGAGATCTGAAAGCACTATTATACCTACATTCCTACTGTTTTTCATTATTTTCCTTTATATCCTAGATCTTCTGTTCCTTCAAATAAATTTTGTTATTATTTTTCTAGTCAATAAAATATTTCTTTGGTAGTTTGATCAACATTATACTAAATCCATACATTACTTGTGCTATAAATGTAATATACATTCCATAATACTAATTACTGTTTAATCATTACATTGTAATCAATTATAATATAATCATTGCTATGAAAATGAAAAATTCATAATTGATATTCTATAACATATTGAAACACAGAATTTTTTTTAATTACCCTACATAGATAAAAAATAATCATTGAATATACTTCTGGTCAAACATGTTTTTCATTTCTTTTAGGATTATTTTGTTATTGAATTTATAAAGTCCTAGATATGTTATGCATTATGTACTAAGAGTTTGTCTGAAAGACTCATTTGTCATATGATTATTGAATAGTCATTAAATAGGATAAATAATTGACATTGGTATCCTTATACTATTTTTGTTATCACTTTGAAATTGTGTCTTCTTTGGTCTAGGGACCTCACAGAAAGGAAATTCTCCAATTCAGAACAAATGCTCTGCTATTTGTATTATTAGACTATTGCCTGTCTCTGAGAGGCTAAGACACTTAACCAATGTGACAAAACTATCATATGGCAGAGTTGAGATTTGATCAGTATTGTAGTCTGGTCCTCAGTTGGGTTAGTCTGGTGCTTCAGGTTCAGACTAGATGGAAATATGATATTTGCAAACTACCTGGCACTTAACAAAAGTCATATACTTAGCTACCATTGGGAAGCAAGGATACAGAAATGATTAGGCAACATGCCTACCCAGGGCCAAACAGTTTTAGTCTCCTGGAAAGCAGTCTTTCTGAACTAATACCCAGGTAAAAGGAGCATGAATTATATCCACAACCAATTTTTTCCTAAATATTTTTCTTTCTTTTATAAATTCTTTTCTAAGATCCCTTAGAATCAGGGAATCATGTACTGTACATGTTAGTTTTCTTATTAAAAGCCTGGAGAAGTTGTGACTAACCTCCTGTACACTGGCCTTTTGTACTTTGGAAAGAAGGAAATAAACATGGATTAAGTTCCTACTATGTGCCAAGCACTCGGTAAGTAAGTAAGAACTCGGCAAATTGATGCTTAAAACAATTCTTCAAAGTGTGTGTTGTTATTATCTTATTGCTATTGTTATTATTATTGGGTTATATAGGGTGATCCAGAACAACTAGCACCTCTGGTATAACAACTTGACAAGTCATTTTCAGAGCTATTCATCTACCTTTAGTGTCTACCTTTCCCTGCACTCTAACCAGTGACTCTAAGAAACTGTAGCATGTACACTCTGGCAAACCATCTCAGCAGACAGATTAACTCAGATTAAAAGTAACTTACAGACCTCAAAGCTTCAGTGAATTAGGGGAACATTTATCCCAACTATGTAAAGACTTCCCCCAGAAGAATGGGTACATGAGAGCAATTTTTTCCAAAGGTCATCAAGGTAGATGAAGGAGGCTCTGGAGCATGTAAAAGATTTATCATCCACTTCATCCCAGGACATCACTAGTCATTGTGACTTTGTCCTGCCACTGGACTTCGATGACTCTGGAAGAGAGAATGAGGCTGACAACTCTGTGTAACTCTGCCTTACTTAAATCCAGTCTATCACCCTGTGCTGTCATTGGTCCTCTTTGAAAATGACAGACAATGGTATTATTAACTGCATTTTACATGAGAAACTGAGGTAAACAGCCATAAAGTGACTTGCCCAGGGTCACACAGCTAATTGATATCTGAAGGATATTTGAACTCAGATATTCCTGACTTCAGACCCAGTGCTCTATCCACTGAGTCACCTGTCTTTGTCTAGCAGGAAGCTCCCTCAATAGTCAAAACTTAGTGCTTTGAGCTAGCAAGTTCAGTATTTAAGATTTTTTAACATCTTAAAAATTTTCAGTGAACAATTATGCTATCCTAAAAGTCAAATTCAATTTCCAGCCTGTCAGCTATGGAGTCACATAATCCCATAATATGCAAGTACCAGACTGGCCCATAGGTAAGGGTGAAAAATGAGCTTAGTTTTCTAGCAAAAATTCATTATTGGTGCTGCTCCCTCTTTAACTTTAGACCTCTAGGTCCCAAGCAGTTAGTTTACTTTGTTTTTGTTTCTTTCTGTTGAAAATCTCTGGCCTAAACTTGAATTCTCCAGTAAGAAAAATCTTACCTTATTCTCTGATGATCAAGACCCTTATTAGTATATCCATATTTTATTTTACACTTGAAATACATTTTCTTTGTTACTGTATCTCTGAAGCTTGTTGTCACACCTAGATAGATACCAACTGCCTATTTGAACTTCCACTGACTGTGTACTCGTTGAACCTGATAAGGTAACTGAAGGTAGTAGAAAGGTAATTAGACTAACATAAGGAAACATAGGTTTTACTACTGATTCTGCCTTTTACATCTTAGGTGACATGGACAAATCATTTAATCTGTCTATGTTTCTGTTTTGTCATCTGTAAAATAAGTTGATCAGACTAGATTATCTCAAAGATACAATTTTTCCTTCTAGTCAGGTCTATCCTTCTAAGGGTATAGGAAAAAGTGGCCTTGAGAAATTAAATGACTTGTTAGAGTCACAGAACCCATATCTGTTATTGACAGGATTCGAAATCAGATTTTCTTGACTTTTAAGACCAATTCTCTACCTCCCCATTCTATTCTGACCCTTTCATCTGACTTCCAAATTCTAAACCTATCCAACACTAAAATACAATGGTTTATTATTTGTTGCTTACTTACTATGCTGGTGTAGTAGAAAGAATACAAAAGAAATAAGCAAAATTATCTTTGTCCTTGGAAAATTTATGATACAGTTGATGAAATTTAACATGGACCTTTTAAGGTGGAGATCCTCTGAGAGAAAGTAACCGAAAAACAGGGAAGACACATTTGTTTATTATCAGTATTGTAACTATAAATGTAATTTGAAATATACTATTCCCAAAGATGATAGGGTGCATTTCTTTCATGCTTGTTGGGGTAGTAGTCAGACCTGGTCCACGGGGATTGGTAAGAAAGTACAATGCATATAGGCTATTGGGATGATCTGGAAGCAAAGAGATTTTGTTGTTGTTTTGTTATTAAGTATGAGAAGAATGAGCCAGCATCCGGTGTGGAATCCATTGGTTTGGGATATCCAAAATGAAAGACCTTATTCCTGGATTTGTGGGAACCTAGAGAGCATGGTGTTGTAGTCAATATAAGCTAACATGCTCTAATTTCATGTTAAGTTGCAAAACAATTCATATTTCAGTTATCTTGTCCTTTTAAAGATGTCAGCATATGGGTAAACAATTGTGAGAAAGCTTTAGCAAATGTATTCATCTGATTGCCATAGTTGTGAGTCCATGTTAGTCTCTGCACTGGAAAACAAATAATTTTTGGAAGAAAAATCCAGATTTTGTAGGAGTTGGCGTGTGTGTGTGTGTGCGTGCGCACGTGCACATGTGTATGTTTTGATCCATGTGAGAAAATAAGAAACAAGAGAAAATGAGAATATGAAGCATGACCCACACACACAATGCCTGCCAAGGGAAAGTAAAGTAAACATGTAATTATTTAGGAGTGTTTTCTTGGAGGAAATAAATCAGATGAAGGCATAGAGGCATAAACAGTGAGCTCATCAAATTTGAACCCTATTTTCTTCTCCCTCTATACTACTTGACTTGCTGATCTCATCAGCTCCCATGGATTCAATTATCATCACTATGGTGATGATTCTCATCTACTTATCAAGCCCTAACCTCTCTGCTGACTTCCAGTCTTGCATCTTCAGCTTCCTAACAGGTATTTTAAAGTGAATGTCAAGTAAACATCTTAAAGTCAACATGTCTAAAACGGAATTCATTATCTTCCCACCAAAACCCTTCCTACTTCTTTACTTCCCTGTTACTGTCAAGGGCATCACCAACCTCCCAGTTCCTTAGGCTTGCAACCTTGGTGTAATCTTCAACTCCTTAGTATCTCTCATCCCCATATCCAATCTGTTGTCAAGGTCCAAATTTTTCACCTTTTTAACTTCTCTCAAATATGCCCCCTCTGTCTTCTGATAACTGCCAAAATCCTGGTACAGACTTCATCTCCATATGCCTGAACTACTACAATAGCAAGCTGTTGCATCTGCCAGTCACAGTTTCTCTCCACTTCAGGCCATCTTCCATTCAGTCATCAAAGAGATTTTTAGGTCAGACCATGTAACCCTCTTATTCAATAAATGCCTGTGATTACCTAAGACCTCTGGGATAAAAGCAAAATCTCCTGTTTGGTATTCAAATCATTTCATAAAATTTCCACCTCCTACCTTTCCTGTGTTCTTAGAACTTACGGTCTCCCCCAACCCAAGCATACTTTGATCCAGTGACACTAGTCTCTCCACTGCTCTTCAAACAAGACACTTTCTTTTGGCCTCAAATATTTTCTATTGCTTTCCCCCATGCCAGGAATGCTTCCTTCCTTCTCTCTGCCTCCTGGCTTCCCTGGTGTCCTTCAAGTCCCACGTTCTAGATAATTATTTCCCCTTTATTCTCTATATAGCTTGTTTGTACATGTTTGTTTTAATGTTGTCTCCCAAAATAGTTTGTGAGTTTGATAGGTACAGCAAGTATGTTTTACCTTTTTCGGTATCCTCAGCTCTTAGCGACAATGGCAGGAATAGTTACTAGTTACTGATGTGTTAAAAAAAATACTGAATCACAGCCAAAACGTAGGAGGACAAAGTTGAGAGGGAAAGAGAGAGAGAGAGGAGAGAGAGAGAGAGAGAGAGAGAGAGAGAGAGAGAGAGAGAGAGAGAGAGAGAAAGAGAGAGAATTATGAGTAAAATTGATATGACGAAATTTGAAGAAATGGTCCTGTGATTTCATTAGTATAGAGAACTCATAGGGAGGGAAACTTCTAGCAGTGTAGGTTGGCACCTTTTCTGCAACTTAGTCTTTACTAGTTACTCAGATTACTGTAATGTTAATGGGATATATGGTCTTCCTGGCCATTAATAGGCCTGATGTGGAGACCATTAATGGAAGCTTTCTTAGGGGAGGCTTGCTTGTAGGAAGACTTTCACACATTTTGTTACTGGGTCACCAGGGTTGTTATGCCCTCTGGCTCTAAAAAGGTTATATATACTCTGAGGTTAGTATTTGCTGTGGAGCTCACTCACTGGAATAGTGCTCTTGTGATTTGACCAGATGAGACTCTGAGTAACTGTTAAGGAAACACCCTCCCCCTCCCCTGCCAACTTTGAAAAAGCCAGATGTAGGTGCCTCTCTCTCAACTATTAAAGTATTGCCTTGGTCAGACTGTTGAATCTGTCCGTTAATCTGTGCTAATTTCTCAGACAATTAGAAGCCCCATCTGTTGGCCTTGATTTTGTTGCTTGTATTTTCTTTGTTTGGACTTGCTCTGAAGTTCAGAGTATGGACTTTTCCTATGAATGTAATTAAATGAAATCAATGAATGTAATTAAATATGATTTAAGAGATTGTTGACCCCTTAAACAGCTATCTTGCCTAGTGAAGCAGATCTAAGAACCTGTGCTAGCAGCCATCCTGAGTATGCCAGTGTGGTTGCCACTACAACTACTTAGAAGTTAACTCACGGTCACACTATCAGTATAGGCCAATAGCAGGACTAGGCCCTATATCTTTCCAGTTCTAAGGTTCAATTAATCATACTGCCTCTATAATGATGAAATTTAGTAGTTTAGAAATGGAAAATCTTACACTAAATTTACAATTATGTGATGGGAGAGATGTAGTTAGAAACAGTGCCTCTTTTTTTTAAAGAATAAAAGATATAGGGGGTGGCTAGGTGGCGCAGTGAATAGAGCGCCGGCCCTGGACTTGAGTTTGGAGCTGGCCTCAGACACTTAATCCACACAAACAAAAACCTAGCAGTATAACCTTGGGCAAGTTACTTAACCCCAATTGCCCTAAAGGGGCGGCTAGGTGGCGCAGTGAGTAAGAGCACCGGCCTCGGAGTTGGGATGACCCAAGATCAGATCCGGCCTCAGAAAATGAGCACCCACGCATAAATAATGACTAGCTGTGTAACCTTGAGCAAGTTACTTAACCCCAATTGCTTTAAAAAAAAAAAAGAATAAAAGATATAGGTTGCATTATGAATTATACAGTGATAAGAACAAGGGAGTTGATTGTCCTGTCAATTCTACACACTACATTTTAGGAAGGATATTTGCAAATTGCAAAACAGAATAATGGGAATACTAGCGGCCATGGCATGTGAAGATCAGTTGAAATAAGAGGGAAGATTTAGGCTGGAAAAAAGATGAGAACATAATTCTTGTCATTGTGTACTTGAAGGACTGTCAAAGGAAGACAGATTAGACTTTTTCTGCATCAGACTACATGATAGAAGTATGAACAAATGGGTTCAGAAAAGTTAGTTTCATGTGCATATAAAGAGAAACTTCCAAAGAATTAGGTTTATCTCAAAGTTGAATGGGTTGCCTCACAATGAAGTTCATTTTCCCTGAGGTCTTTGAATACAGCAAGGATGATAGATAACTACTTGGGACTGGAGAAACAAATCTTGTTCACTTATGGGTTAAACTACATGACCACTAAGACCCTATAAAGTCTGAAGTTCTGTCATTTTCTTACTAAAATAATTCATGAATATGGTTTGAAAATAGAAATAAATCTTTAGGAGTGCATAATGTCAGTAAGGTAATTTGTTGAGAGATTTGCAATGACCATACACAGGTGGAAGAAAATTTAAAACTGAGAAAGAGTAAGCTAAATAGCTAAATATCCAGGGAAAAAGACTTCTTGCTAGAGCAGATGGCCACATGGTATGGCTATCCCTCAAGAAAAGAAGTTAAACAGGTAACAGCAGGGGAGGAATATGAAAAAAATGGAAGTTGATAGGTTGATGTTTTTACATTTTTATTTAATTTTTTCTTCCTCCCTCCCATGAACAGATATAGGACTGATAAGGGATGTTATGTTATAATGTATATTATTTTCATCAGTTTTCAAAATATCTTCTCCTAAACATTAAATAAAATTTTACATGGCATTTCTGCTATTTATACATTACAGTTTTACTATACTAAATAATGCTGTTCTCCCTGCAAGAGTTAATAGAACTTACAGTGGTGACTACCTTGAAACCATGTGGCTTACATGCTGTGAAAAGCAGAATCAGTGAAAGTAGAAAAAAAAGTATGTGTACATGTAAAAATATGGACCTCTTCAGTGTGTTTATGCTGGCTAAATCAAATACTCGATTTGTAAACAGTGTGTTTTATTAGTCCAGTGCTTACTGGGCTCAGTGTGGTCTTATTTTTAAGTGGCAACTCAGACATTTTCCTGTATTGTAAGCTATGTAACTTTTGATGCAATTTCAAAAACTCAGCTAAATGTGGGGAGAAATACCACAGAAATTTTCCTCAAGGAAACATTATAGCTGATCTTGAGAAATCTACTGTACAGTACTCCAATTCATATTCATCATGATTGTTGGCTATTGACTGAATATGAGACTATTGTTCCTTCCTAGAAACCAAGAACAAAATTTCCCATAAATTTTTTAGTACATTACACTAAAACAGACTCAAACTGGGAGGCATGTCTCTATTTCCTTTTTTTAAAAATCTGAATGGGTATTAGTGGACAAGAAATGAGAAAAGAGGAATTAGAAGCCATTAAAGGAGGAATTTTTGTTTTGTTTTGTTTTGTACATAAATAGCAACCTTTTGTCTACATGGTCATTTTATATTCAGTTAGCTCTTAATTTCAGGGTACCTGGTAGTTCCTTGTTTTTCTTGTATAAATTATCTCTATAGCATCCTTTCTCTCAAGGAGATGAATATTTTCCTTGGAGGATATTACTCATTTGGAGGAAAAGGAGCATCAGATTTAGTTAATTAATGAACATTTTTATAATGCACTTATTATGTGCTAGGTAGTCTGATAGGTACCAAGTGTGCAAAGACAAAATATGTAGTCCCTTACGTTCTACGAGCTTACATTCTATTGAAGGAAACAAAGATATGCATATATAACAATAAGATCTGGGTTGACCCTTTGAATTCATTGGTAATAGAAGTCATATTTACCAATACATGTTTCCAAATTCCCTGCAACTTACAGTCTTGAAGAGTTTCTTAGATCACTGAAATCTTAAGTGAATTTTCCAGTGTTACAAAGCCAGTATGTGTATGAGGCAGAATTTAGATTGCAGGCACAGCCAAGATGGTGGAAAGAAAGCAAGAACTTTTTCTAAGCTCCTCCATGAATTCCATCACTAAACTTTATAAAGTGAATGTGAGTGGATTTTAGAGTGACAGAACCCACTGGGAGACAGAGTATGGAAGATTCCCAGCCCAGGAAAGAGCCCAGGTAGGTCTAGGCAGTGGGAGTGTGGGGCAGGTGCAGGGACTGCACAAATGAGGAGTTGAGAGCAGACTACAGCAGAGAAAGAAGGAACCCCAGCCATCAGACTTGCCTCCCCAAGGGCAATTCACAGCCATCTCACCAAAGGATGGAGGAAAGACTAGAACTGGGTAAGAGAAAGCTCAGGGCCTTTAGCAGCAACAGCAGCTTTTCCTGGGGCTACCAGACCACAGGCTGGATATTTAAAAATAATCTTCCTGATCTTCCAGGAACCAAGATGGCAGAGTAAATCCTAGCTGCTCTGATACCCCCTCCCTGACCCAGAAAACCCAGAGATAAATGTCCCACACAGAGTAAAATATTTAATTAGTGGAAACAGCCTCAGGCTTGGGAGACATTAAGGAAGGGCTTAACTTAATCAGTTCTTATTCTGAAGTGAATGGTGGGAGGTGTCTCAACAAGCCCCCCTCAGCTGACCAGCAGGAACTCCCAAAGCCCAGGGGGGGTTGAGCCAGCAAGTGCTCAAGCCTAGGTGTGCCTTAGCATTAGCAGGGGAATCTGCAGATACCAACTTTGTCAGCTGCAGAGCCAGCCTAAGCTGTAGCCCAGAGGCAGAGAGGTAGAAACCTGAAGTGGCCAGCCCACCCTCCCCCAGAGGTTACTCTATGAGCCTCAGGGTAACTCAGGGGAAAGACTGAGAGTCATGGCCTTGGCCTCAGTATAGAAACCCAGAGGCTAGAGCACACAAAATTAACAACCAAATCCCTACCTCCCAGACTGAGAAGGGCAGTATTATCTGTACCCCAGAAACAGATATTCACTCTAAAAATTCAGGACATAGGCAATCACAATGGGCAAGAAGGAATCTGAAATCAATAATGATATGATCCTATTATAGTGAGCAAGAACAACCAAATTCAGAGGACAACATGAACTCTATACGCACCTGAGACCATAAAATGAAATATGAACTGGTCTCAAGCCCAAAAAGCATTCTTGGAAGAGCTCAAGAGGGATTTTAAAAGCCAAATTAGAGAGGTAGAAGATAAATTTAAATCTACAGTGACCAAACTGGAAAAAAAAAATCTCATGGAAGAAAACAAATCCTTAAAAAGTAAAATTGGTGAACTGGGATGGGAGAGTCAAAATCTAGCTGGAGAAAATACCTCCCTTAAAAATGAAAACTGAACATATGGAAAATGAGTTTTAAAAACTAACTGAGGAAAATAATTCCCTAAAAATTAGAATCACTCAAATTGAAGCTGACTCTAAGATGCATTAAGACTCAGTCAAACAAAACATAAGTGTTGAAAAATTCAAAGGGTAAAATATCTCACTGGAAAAACAACTGATCTGCAAAACAGATCCAGGAGAGAGAACCTAAGAATTGATCTAGTATAAAGCCATGAGGAGAAAAGCAGCCTGGACAACATCCTCTAAGAAATTGTCAAAGAAAACTGTCCTGAGGTCCTACAATCAGAGGGTGAAATAGTTATCAAAAGAATTCACCAGACTCCTCCTGAAATAGATCCCAAATTGAAAACTCCAAGAAATATAGTACCCAAATTCCAGAATTAAAAGGTCAAGGAGAAAATACTTCAAGCAGTTGAAAAGATATCATTGAAATATTGTGGAACTACAGTTAGGATTACACAGGACCTAGAAGCTTCTACATTAAAAGACTGGACGGACTGGAATTTGATATTTCATAAAGCAAAAGGGCTAGGACTGAAACCAAAACTGAACATAATCTTTCAGGAAAGGAGATGGTCATTTAATGAAATAAGGAACTTCCAGATTTCCTGATAAAAAAGTCAGAGCTCAATGGAAAATTTGATCTTCAATTACAAGACTCAAGAAAGACATAAAAAGGTAAACAAGGAAAACACACACACAAATGCATTATAATATGCAAAATGGATAATCTTGATTACATTAAATTGAAAAGTTTCTGTACAAACAAAGCCAATGTAACCAAAACTAAGAGGGAAATGGGAAATTGAAAAAGAATTTTTACAATCAATATCTCTGATGAAGGCTTCATTTCTGAAATATACAGAGAATCAAGTCAAATCTATAAGAATACAATACAATACAATACAGTACAGTATAGTACAGTACATTCCTTAACTGTTAAAAGGTCAAAGGATATTAATGTGCAATTTTCAGAGGTAGAAATTAAAGATATCTGTCAGCATATGAAA
This sequence comes from Gymnobelideus leadbeateri, assembly GCA_011680675.1. NCBI lineage: Eukaryota > Metazoa > Chordata > Mammalia > Diprotodontia > Petauridae > Gymnobelideus > Gymnobelideus leadbeateri. Next base: position 108,641 of record WOXC01007397.1, on the reverse strand, counting down.
AAAATGCTCTAAGTCAGTATTGATTAGAGAAATGCAAATCAAAACAACTCTGAGGTACCATATCTCACTGGTCATAATGGTTAAGATGACAAAACAGGAAAATGACAAATGCTGGAAAGGATGTGGAAAAATTATAACATCACTAATGCATTGTTGGTGGAGTTGTGAACTGATTCAACCATTCTGGAGAGCAATCTGGAACTATGCCCAAAGGGCTATAAAAAAACACATACCCTTTGATCCAGAAATAATAACACTTCTAGTGTTGTATGCCAAAGAAATCATAGAAGTGGGAGGAAGACCCGTGTGTACAAAAATATTTATTGCAGCTCTTTTTGTGGTGGCAAAGAATTGGAAATTAAGTGGATTCCCATCAATTGGGGAATGGGTAATGAATACTATTGTGCTATAAGAAATAAGTAGCAGATGGACTTCATATTTACCTGGAGAGACTTATACAAACTGATGCGGAGTGAGAAGAGCAAAACCAGGAGAAGTTTCTACACAATTACAAATACAATGTATGCATGATGACCAACTTTGATAGACTGGACTCTACTTAGCAATGAAATGTTATAAGACAATTCCAAAATATTCATGATGGAAGGAGATGTCTACATTCAGAGAAAGAACTAGAAAGAACTGAGTTTGAATGCAGACTGAAGCAAACTACCTGCTCTCTGTCTTTTTCTTGTTTTCTTATTTCATTTTTCCCATTGTTCATTCCATCAATTATAATCTTTTTTTACAACCTGAGTAATGTCTAATGTGAAAGTATTTTCAGATCCTATACTTGATTGCATAACACCATGGTCAGGGGAAGGGGGAGAAAATTTGAAATTCTAGGGATTGTAGAACTAATATTGTAAACTAAAAGTAAACAAACAAATCAATAAAGACAAAATATGTACAAAATATTTTTTAAAAAGAGGCAGAATTTAAACTTCAGTCAACAAAGTCAGCTACCTACTATGCCATTATCTGCAGCATGTGTATGGGTGTATACATTCATTGATACTTAAAATAAATAAAAGAGTCATTTGGGGAAAAAATGATAGCAACTGGAGGGAATCAAAAAAGTCTTCTTGTAGAAGATGACTTGTGCAAAGTTTTGAAGGAAACAAAAGATTGCAAGGTGCTGAGAAGATGAGTGAAGAGGAGGTATTCTCAGGTCAAGTTCAAGACAGGGCAATAGCACATCAAAAGGTACAGAACTGGGAGATGGAATGTGGATTCTGGTGAGTACAGGAGCTTTGTCAGTAAGGGAATTAGTAAGGAACAGCAAGAAAGCCAACTTGCCTATATTGTAGAAGATGTAAAATGTTTTCATTTGTAAATAAGATGGGAAAAGTACATTGGGGCCAGGTTGTGAAAGAATATAATCCTAAAGTTGATAGAGAGCCACTGGACTTTTTTTCAATAAAGCAGTGACATGGTAAGAGTGAGAATTAGGAAAATCCCTCAGGTAGCTGTATAGAGACTGGAATTAGTGGGAGGGAAACCAATTAGAAGAAATTTAGAATATTAAATGCAAAAGAGGGGATTAATTCAAAATAGGATATAAATGCACATCATCCAACATATTTATACAATAGTCATGTTGTCAAAGAAAGCATAGACCAAAAAAAAAAAAAACCCTGAAGGAAAATAAAATTAAAAGTATGCTTAATCTGTATTCAGACACCATCAGTTAAGTCACTGGAGATGGATAGCATTTTTCATCATAAGTCTTTCAGAGTTGTCTTAGATAATTGTATTGCTGAGAAGAGTCAAGTCAGTCACAGATTATTATCTTACTATATTGCTCTTACTTTGTACACAATACATTTCTCTTTGCATCAGCTCATGTAAGTCTTTACAATAAGGATCTCTTCTGAAAGCTAACTTATCATTTCTCATATCACCATAGTATTCCACCATAATTACATACCACAATTTGTTGAGCAATTTCCCAATCGATGGGCATCCCCTCAATTTCCAATTATTTGCCAGCAGAAAAGAGCTTCCATAAATATTTTTGGTACATAAAGATACTTTTCCATTTTATTTTTTATCTCTTTTGAGATACAGACCTAGTAGTGATATTGCTAGGTTAAAGAGGTTTATAGGCCTTTAGGCATAGTTCCAAATTGCTCTACAGGATGGTTGAATCAGTTCACAATTCTACCAATAGTGCATTAATGTCTTTTTTTGCTTGTTGTTTTGTTTTGTTTTTTTTTTTCCATATCCCCTATACCATTTCTCATTTCCTTGTCTGTCCCATTAGCCAATTTAATAGGTTTAAGATAGTACCTCAAAATACTTTTAATTTGTATTTCCCTAATCAACAGTGAGTTAGAATTTTTTTTTAATTTTTCTATACGGCTACAGATAGTTTTGATTGTTTCATCTAAAACCTGTTCATATCTTTTCATCATTTACCAGTTGGGAAATGACTCTTTTTTTTAGTAAGTTAGACTTTATTCTCTACATGTTTGAGAAATAAGGTTTTTATCAGAGAAAGTGGCTTCTATTTTTTTTCATGGTTATTAATTCTGGCTTTATTTTCCTCCATCCTATTTCCCTCCCTAAGTTATTCTATTCTTTCTTTCCTTTGAACCTGTACCTGCTCAAAAATGTTTTGCTTTTGACCACCTCATCCCCCAATCTGTTCTCCCTTCTATCACACACACACACACACACACACACACACACACACACACACACCCCTACATTTATCCCCTTCCCCTTCTATTTTCTTGTAAGTTAAGGTGGAATTCTATATTCAATTGAGGGTGCATATTATTACTTCTTTGAACCAGTACTGATGAGAGTAAGGTTCACTCACTCTTCCTCATCTCCTTCATCTTCTCCTCCATTGTAAAAGCTTGTTCTTGCCTCTTTTTTGCGAGAAAATTTACTACATTCTACCTCTCCCTTTTCATTTATTCTGCATCTTATACCATATTTTAACAGATATTACACGTTCGTATTCAACTCACACCTGTGTGCTTTGTCTATATTTACCCCTTCTATGTGCCCTAATAATGATAAAGGTCTTACGAGTTACAAGTATCATCCCTCCATGTAGGAATGCAAGCAGTTTAAAACTATTAAGTCCCTTGTGATTTCTCTGTCCTGTTTACCTTTTTATGCTTTTCTTGTGTCTTGTATTTGAAAGTCAAATTTTTCTATTCAGCTCTGTGTTTGAAAGTACTCTATTTGGTTGAATATCCATTAATACTTTGAAGGATTATACTCAGTTTTGCTGGGTAGGTGATTCTTTCTTGTAGTCCTAACTCCTTTACCCTTTGGAATATCATATCCCAAGCCCTCAGATAACTTGGTGTAGAATCTGATAAATCTGGTGTTATCCTGACTGTGATGCCAGTCAGGATACTTGAATTGTTTCATTCTAGATGTTTTTCATATTTTCTGCTTGCCCTGAAAGCTCTGGAACTTGGCTATAATATTTGGAAGCTTTCATTTTGTACTCTCAGGAGATGAACAATAGATTCTTTCAATTTTTATTTTACCCTCTGGTTTTAAAATATTGGGACAGTTTTCTTTCATAATTTCTTGAAAAAATTATGTCCAGGACTTTTTTTTAAAAATCATAGCATTCAGGTAGTCCAGTAATTTTAAAATTATCTTTCCTGGATCTGTTTTCCAGGTCTATTGTTTTTCCAGTGGGAAATTTTGTATTGCCTTCATTCTTATGGTTTTATTATTTCTTGATTTCTCATAGTCATTGGTTTTCAATTCCTCAATTCTAATTTTTAAGGAGTGATTTTCTTCAGTGAACCTTTGTATTTTGTTCTCAATTTGACCAATTCTCTTGTAAAGGAGTATTTTTCTTCACTTTTTTTGTGCCTCTTTTTCCATTTGACTAGTTCTGTTTTTTAAGGTAATATTCTCATTGTTTTTTTTGGACTTCTTTTGACACTTGGCCTAGTCTATGGTGTGTGTGTGTGTGTGTGTGTGTGTGTGTGTGTGTGTGTGTGTGTGTGTGAGAGAGAGAGAGAGAGAGAGAGAGAGTGTGTGTGTGTGTGTGTGTGTGTGTGTAAAGAAAAAATCATTTTCTTCAGTAATTTTTGTTCCAAGCTGTTGCCTCTTTTTTCGTAATTCATCTCTTTTCTCAATTTTTTCTCTACCTCTCTTGATTTTCAAAATCCTTTTTGAGCTCTTTTATAAACTGATATTGGGGGGCACACCCAAGATGGCAGAGTAAAAGCAGAAACTTAGCTGAGCTCCCACTCCAACCACCTCCCATACCTGAAAAAAAAAAATTACTCTAGACACATTTTAGAGCTATAGAACCCAAAAATTGACAGAAAGAAAAATATCTCCTAATGAAGGCAGCCTTGCAGGGCAACAGGAAAGGTCTATTGCACCAAGCTGTGAGTCAAGCATGAGCCACACGGGCCCAGACCTGGGTTGGCCCAAACTATGGTCCAGACTGGCCAGAACAGACTTCAGGAGAGTGAATCACAAGCAGATGTGGCAGTTTTCAGACTCTCAACCTATACACACCAAAGAGAAAGTAAAAGGTCAGTGGAGAACTCTGTTGGAACTGGGTGACAGAATAGGACAGTTCGGCCCCTTCTCTTGGTGCTAGCAGTGGCAGAGGCATGGCAGCTGCAGCTGCTGCTACATGGTTGCCTCTGGAATTCCTGGACTACAGATAATAAGGGGACCAAGCAACCATTCTAAGACTAATCACTCTTACGTTGACTTGCTTGGATCTGGGCCACAGTCTTGGGTGGTGGTTCTGGGGTGTGTGGCCAGTGTGCCAGAATGTGTGGTGGCTATAGAATGGGCACCCTCCTCATAGCTCAGACAATGGCTCTGACTACAATGTGAAAACTCCAGTGATTTGGGACACAACTCACTCCACCCTGGAAGCAGAGTTCTACTGGGGCAAAGAGCTAAAAATTCAAGTAACTGACTGGCAAGATGAGCAAGCAGAAGAAGTACAAACAGACCATAGAATCTCTTTTGGGGGTCAAAAAGGATCAAAAAATGGAACCAGATGAAGACAACAAAGTTAAAAAACTCCTGCATCAAAAGCTTCCAAGAAAAATATGAACTGAGTATAGGCCATGGAGGAGCTCAAGAAGGATTTTGAAAATCAAGTAAGAGAAGTAGAGGAAAAATAAGAATAGAAATAAAAATGACGCAAGAAAATCATGAAAAGCAAGTCAACAACCTGCTAAAGGAGACCCCCAAAATACTGAAGACAATAATGCCTTAAAATTTGACTAACTCAAATGACAAAAAATGCCCAAAAAGCCAATGAGAAGAAGAATGATTTAAAAAGCCTAATTGCCCAGATGGAAAAGGAAATTCAAAAGCTCACTGAAGAAAATAATACCTTCAGAAACAGACTGGAGGAAATGGAAGCTAATGAATTTATGAGAAATCAAGATGCTATAAGACAAATTCAAAGAATGAAAAAATAGAAGGTGATATGAAATATCTCATTGGAAAAACTACTGACCTGGAAAACAGATGAAGGAGAGATAACTTAAAAATTCTTGGACTACCTGAAAGCCATGATCAAAAAAAAGAGCCTAGAAATCATCCTTCAAGAAATTATCAAGAAAATTGCCCTGATAGTCTAGAACCAGAGGGAAAAATAGAAATTGAAAGAATTCACCTATCACCTTTTGAAAAAAATCACAAAAAGAAAACTCCTAGGAATATCATAGCCAAATTCCAGAGTTCTCAGGTCAAGGAGAAAATACTAGAAACAGTCAGGAAGAAACAATTTGAAAATTGTGGAAACACAATAAGGATAACACAAGATCTAGCAGCTTCTACATTAAGGGATCAAAAGGTTTGGAATATGATATTCCAGGGGTCAAAGGAGCTAGAACTAAAACCAAGAATCACCTACCCAGCAAAATTGAGTATAATGCTAAGAGGCAAAATATGGTCATTCAATGAAAAAGAGGACTTTCAGGCATTATTGATGACAAAACCAGAGCTAAATAGAAAATTTGACTTTCAAATATAAGAAGCAAGAGAAGCATGAGAAGGTAAACAGGAAAAAGAAATCATAAATAGCTTATTAAAGTTGAACTATTTACATTTCTACATGGGAAAATGATAATTGTAACTCATGAGACTTTTCTTAGTATGAGGATAATTGAAGGGAATATATATATATATATATATATATATATATATATATGTATATATATATATATACATATATATATATACACACATACATATACACACACACAAACATGTATGTATGTGTAGGAGGGTATATATGTGCATATATGTGTGTGTGTGTGTGTGTGTGTGTGTGTGTGTGTGTGTGTGTGTGTGCATGTATACCTAGACAGAGGGCACAGGATGAGTTGAATATGAAGGGATGATATTAAGAGATGAGAGTGGAATATATTAGGAGGAGAAAGGGAGAGATAGAATAGGGTAAATTATCTTATATAAAAGAGGCAAGAGAAAGCTGTTGCAATGGAGGGGAAGAGCAGGAAAGTGAAAGGGTAGGGTTGAACCTTATTCTAATTCAATTTGAGTTAAGGAGGGAATAGCATACACATTCAATTGGGTATCTTATCCTATGGGAAAGTAGAGGGGAAGAGGATAAGAGGGTGAATGATAGAAGGGAAAGCAGATTGGGGGAGACGGCAATTAGAAGGAAACACTTTTGAAAAGCGCCAATGGAGAAAATAGAATAAGTGGGGGGTGGTTGGGGTAGGATGGAGAAAAATATAGTTTGTCTTTCACAATATAACTGCTATGGAAATGTTTTCTGTAACTATTTACAACCTATATTGAATTGCTTGTCTTCCCAGTTGGTGTGAGTAAGGAGGAAAGAAGGGAAAGAATCTGGAAATCAAAGTTTAAAAACAAATGCTTAAAAAAATTGTTTTTCCATGTGATTGGGAAATAAGACTTACAGGCACTGAGGTATAGAAATCCATCTTGCCCCATAAGAAAGTTAGGGGTGGGTATGGGGGAGGATACAAGAGAGAACAGATTGGGGGAAGGGGTATTCAGTAGCCTCGCTATTTGGGGTTAGGGGTAGGGGAAAGATGGGAGAAAAAAATGTAACTCAAAATTTTGTGGCAATGAATGTTGTAAACTAAAAATAAATAAATTGAAAAAAAAAAGGAAAGTATGAACTGATACCAATTCACTTTTTTCTTGGATGCTTTGGATATAGGAGGTTTGACTTTGTTATTTCTTTTTTTTTTCTGAATTTGTGTTTTGATCTTCTTTGTCAAAAATGTAATTTTCTATGGTCAGAATTCCTTTCTATTGCTTGCTCATTTGCCCTGTCTATTACTTGATTTTTAATTTCTCTTTAGAGTAGGGCTATGCTTTCAGGTTGGAGGGCCCACTGTCTCATGCCTCAGGGGTTTTGTGCAGCTGTTTTCAGGGATACTTCTAGGGAATGATAAATTTTCATTTCTTCCAAGGTTGTATATCTAAAGAGAGGTGATTACTACTTTCCTGGCCTATGCACTGAATCGTAGGTAACCACAAGCACTCTTTTCTAACCTAGATCTATGATAAGGCTACCTGCTCCACTGTCATTGCAAGCTTTGTGTGCTAATGCTCCTTCTTACCATGGGACTGCCTCCCAGAACTGCGGCTTGGATCCCAGGGTAGGCAAAACAACAAAGTCCTGCATCAGTGCTAGTAAAAAGATCCCTGTAATCTCTTCTGTTTGTTTGGCCCCTTTACCATCTCTGGACTGAGAGCTCTGGAACCAGCTGTTGCTGCTGATGATTCAGTGACTTCCAAGACCTCTTCCTGGTTTGCTGGGGCTGGTTGTGTGTTGGACTGTGCTCTAAACTCACCCAGGTGTGATAGACCTTTCCTGTAGAACTTCTATATTGTCTTGGATTGAAAAATTGTTTCACTCCATCTTTTTGTGGATTCTGCTACTCTAGAATTTGTTGAGGGTCATAATTTAAAGGTATTTGGAGAGGTTTTTGATGGGAGCACAGGCAAGTCCCTGCTTTTACACTGATATGTTGTTTCTGGCCTCCCATGGTATCTTAAGCTGGAAAAGTGTTTCACTCTATCTTTTTATTGGTTCTGTCACTCCAGAATATGTTCAGAGGTTTGATTTAATGTTGTTTCTAAAGGAACCTGGGGAGATCTCAGGCAACTTCCTGGCTTCTCTCATCAATCTTGGCTCTCAATTTTCAATGTGAATTTATTGGTTTCATTTTTGCATTGGGAGTCAAGTGACCTTGACTATTGTGTTATATAATTTTACATTCCTTTTGATCTAGAATATGACAAATACATGCCACAGGAGAAGGGATGGTAACAACTTGAGATATACTCTCTTTGCTAAAGAAGGCATGTTCTATATTCATAATTTGTAACTACAGAGGCATAATTGTGGAAAGGTGTAATGGAAATGCAGATTTAAAGACCTTCCCTGTTCCTAGCCCTCTGATAGGCTTAAGAGACTCTGAGAAACTTCCTTGATTTGAAAATATACTCTGCCCCCAATAGGCTGAATGTGCCCACACCTTAATTCTGTGTTGTTGGGCAGTGGGTCCAGAAGGTTGTTACATCCTCTGACCTAGGAGAAGGCTATATAATCCCTGATTTGAGGCTTTGCTTTGGGGCTCACTTTGAGAAGTGTTGTGTGACTTGACCAGATGAGACTCTGGACAGCCCTTGAGAGCCCCCCAGATTTGAAAACCCAGATGTTGATGCTTTCCTCTCTGGTAACTGTGATTTGGTATGGATGTAATTGCTGGACAGTTTGGAAGCCTGTCTGCTTGATCTGTTTGTTTCTCTGTCTTATAACTTCTGTCTGTATACTCTGAAGTTCGGGGTGCTGACCTTTTTTCCCCTGAACTAGGTAAATGATATATGTTTGATTGATTAAAGTAAGCGTGTTAACCCATTTTGAGTTGCTTTCCTTTAGAAAAGCAGATCTAAGAACCTGTGTTGGCAGCCTCGCTGGGTATGCTGGGGTGCTTGCTGCTACAAAAAGCAACGTTAATCACTCAAACTCACAAAGTAAATAGCAAACAGCTACTTGGCATGGTGGGATAGAGCAGTAGGCCTAGAATCAGGAAGACTTGAGTTTCAGTCTGGCCTCAGACACTTGCTGTGTGAGACTGGACATGTCAACCTCTGTTTGCTTCAATTTTCTCATCTGTAAAATGGGGATAATACTAAGACCTCCATCAAAGAGATTAGTATAAGCATCAGACGAGATGATTATTTTTAAAAAGGGCATGACACATAATAGGCATTATATAAACACATCATTTCTCCTCCCTCCAAGATTAATATTATTTGAACCTATGTATTCTGACTCTAAATCCAGTGATCTTTTAACTGTGTCAAGAAAGAATAAACAAGATGACAAATATAGGCTAATGGGGATAAATCAACCCAATATTTTGTGGGCCATAATGTTAGTGGAACTGTGGCAGCTAGGGTTAATGCCCACAGTCCCGTACCACTAACTGGTGAAACTGAAATTGAAAGACACCAAAGAGGAGACCTAGGACAGGTAGAGTTAACTTTGCCCCAGATAGATTAGCCTGGGATCCAGCAGTGGGCCTTTTGGACTAAGACAATTTAAGTACAGCTCTACAACTCTAGAAGGAAGGTCGTGGGACTACAGGACACTTATTCAGGGACTGCTGCTATCTCTCTGAGAATTGCTTTAATTTTATCTACTTTTACTAAATTTATGGCTGCATTTACTGCCTGTGAACTGTTTTTACTTTATCAATATTGAAAACTTTTATCTTTATTTATTAAAACAAAAATATCTTTCTTAACCTTCAGGTTTTGAATGGTACATTGTACCAGATACAGACTCAGGACTAGGGCACAGGATTTAAGGTATACATAATGCAGGTCGGAGGTTAGTAGCAGTGGCATAAAGGAGGGAAAATTATGATACAGGAACATAATTTCTTGGTAATTAATCATTTCTATTAATTGTGGCTAGTGAGTCATTAAAAAAAGGATGGTCATTTGGCTATTTCTCATAAACCAAAGTCCCCTCGTGAAGGCTTCTTAATGCTTACATGCCCTTGCAAGAGTGGGTGTCCTCAAGAGGTAGTGATAAACTCTGATTGGTTAATAATTAATGAGAGAATGGATATTACATAATGATATGTGGGTTTATTCTAACAATGGTCTAGGTGACATGACTTTTGCCACTCTGTCCTGGACACAGAGATGTATCTCTTCCTAGATTACTGAAGTATAGGGTAACTAGGACAAGAGGGAGAATTCACTTGACTTACACTCAAACGTAAAATCCAATGGGCTTGAATTCACCAATTCACTTTGGCCAGAATTTCTTTTCCTTTTGGTCAGATCTAAATTTTCCCAGTTAGTTAAGTTTCACCCAAGATTTCCTCTTATCAGTTCTGTACTTCAAAGGCTGGCTGAATAACATACAGAGGCTAATTTCTGAATGAGGAAATTGAAAGGGGAAAATCGTTTATCCTAATTCAACATCTGGTTATTAATATAAGAAAAATAATAATTTTTCTCAAAATCAAGAGAAATTCAAGGAGAACATACTTTAAAGTAGAATAGTGGACATCTGAGAAATAATAATTTTCCTCATCCAAATTATGTTTCTTTTTATTCTTTCATGCTTTCTCATATTCATCTCAAAGTTCATAGGTGTTGCTTTGGTCTCAGACTGATTTATTTACTATGACAATAATGAGGAATTTTTCTAAGCATTTCCTTATCCATTTTAAAAAAACGAAATGGGAAATTAGTGTTCAAGATAAAACTTTGATCCTATTCTAACTGCCAGGCAAAAAAAAAAAAAAATCATTAGCATAACTCTGTGCTTCCACAAGGATAAGGAGCAGTTTCAATAGTCTCCAACATGACCCACCCCACCCCCCCCCAAAAAAAAATGGATTCTCTTGACTTTGAGATATTTTGAAGATATAATGTTATCATGGCATCTATTGTCTACAGATGCCCAGGTCACTCCCCTTTCTTCCTCAATGAGTTTCATATCAGGTTTACAACTTTTCTCTCCTATCCAACTCCTCCTCTCATGCTAAAGGACTTGACATACATATTAATTTTCTGTCCTATTTCCTAAGTACTCAGTTCCTCAATTTACTAATTTTCCATGAGCTACTCCTCCACTCTACTTCAGTCACATACAAAGATTGCCACACTCTTGGTCTTGTCATCACTCACAAATGTAGCACTACCATATTCAAGAATTCTGAAAATCCCTTTATCTGACAAAAATCTGTTAGTTTTCACCCCTCCCTCTGCCTTTCTTTTTACATAACTGTACTATTTGTCCATATTTTGACCTCCAATACCTTAACCTCTCAATGCTCTCCTAAGCCATCTCCCCTGCAGTATTCATTCTCTTATTTTCTCCCATGTTGACTTCTTAACGAACCAACCTAACTCACACTATCTTCCTTTCTTAAATATCTAGTCCCCTTATCATATTGTCAATTATACCCCCAATCAAGCCTGAAATCTTCAATCACTCCCACCATTCAGCGTTACATTTGTTCCTACATGTGTGCTGCTGTGCAAAGGTGAAAAATATCATGCAACTATTATAACTAGATTCACTATAAGTTTGCACTACATAAGCTCAACCAGACCCTCACTGTTCCTAGGGAAACCTCCTATCTCCCTTATCAATTCACTATTCCACTCTCCACAGCGTTTCTTCCAGATGTTCTGATCTCTCCTCATATCTCCCATGCCCCTTTCTCTCTACTCTTTCAACTGAGAGAAAACGTTCATATTTGATAAAAAGGAAAAAAAACAACCAAGCCATTTATCATGAACTCCCTTTCTACCATCTTTATTTCCTATTACTCAGTGTTTTCTGCCACTTTCTCCTCTTTCACCCTTTTTCACATGATGAACCTCTTATCTCTGTCTTTCAGACATCTTGACCGATATGTCCAGTAGACATCTTAAGCTCAATATATCCAAAACAGAATTCATCCCCTCCCAAATCTTCCTGCTTCTACCTTCCATATTGCTATATAAAGCAAAAACATCTTTCCAGGTGCTCGGGCTTACAATCTAGGGTTGTAATCTAGGATGCCTCACTATCTTTCAATCTTCATATCCAAGTTGTTCCCAGTTTCATTTTTGCAACAACTCTTGAACATGTCCCCTTCTCTCCTCTGATATAGCCACCAATCTGGTGCAGGCCCTCATCACCTCATGGTTTGATTATTGCAATACCCTGCTGGCAGGTCTACCTGCTTTAAGTCTCTTCTCACTCCAATTCATTATCTATATAGCCACTAAAATGGTTTTCCTAAAACACATATACTCAATAAACTCCAGTGGTTCCATATTGCCTTCAAGAGCAAATATAAAATTCTCTGTTTGGTATTCAAAGCCCTTCATAGCCTAACTCCCTCCTACCTTTACAGTCTTCTTACTCCTTGTTATTGTTGTTCTAATCATGTCTGATTCTTCGTGATCCCATCTGGGGTTTTCTTGGCAAAAATATTGAAATAATTGTTTTTTTTTCCTTTTTTTTCTTTTCCTTCTTCAGCTCATTTTACAGATAAGGCAAACAAGAGTCCCATAGCTAGCATGTGTCTGAGGTCAGATTTGAACTCAGAAAGATGAACCTTATTGACTCCAGGCCCAATGCAACAGTACCACAGTACCACCTAGATGCCTCCTTTCTCTTTTCTTACTCCATACTCCCCATCATGTACTCTTCAATTCAGTGACACTGACCTCTCAGATGTTTCATGAACAAGTCACTCCATCTCTCAGGTGTGGGAATTCTCTCTGGCTCTACATCACTAGAATGCTATGCTTCTCCTATTCTAACTACTGACTTCACTGGTTTCCTTTAAATAGCAACTAATATCCCAACTTCAATAGGAAGCCATCCCCAACCTTCCTTAATTCCAGTACCTTCCGCCTATTAATCATTTCTTATTATCCTCTATATCACTTTCTTTTTATCATTTGTCAGCATGTTGTTTTCTCCTTTAAATTGTAAGCTCCTTGAAAGCAGGACTGTCTTTTGCCTTTTTTGTAACCTCAGCACTTAACACAGTGCCCCTGGTATATAGTAGGCACACAATAATTGTTCATTGATTGATATGATTAGACTTTTAGGACTCAATATCCCATATTTTTGGTGAATCTGAGTCATGATTAAGTTGTACCGCACTTTCCCAAGACTAATTGTCAGAGTATACATTAATAGTGAATTTAGGAGCTTGATAGAAAAGAAAAAGAAACAATTTCTATACTATTCAATTCCTGGATGAAATGAGGAAGATCGTATGTGGAAATCTTAGTGTACCAAGGAGGAAAAAAAAAAGACATGACAGGAAAGAAACCAGGTTTGAGAAATTGGGGAAGAGTCCAAAGAAACATCTTATTGCAGCAGCTTGAAAAGAGTAGCAAAGCAGCACTTTCAGGGGAAAATGCAAAGAAGAGAGGAGATGTTGATAGATATTCAAGGACTTGAAGTAAATATAAAATAAGAAATAAAATAAAATCCTAATCTAACACCTGGGAATAGGGATAAGGAGACTAGGGAATAAAAGCTAAAGCATTTTATCAGCAGAACCAACTGTAGGAAATGAATCAAACCAGAGAACTACATATATGAGGTTTCCTTTTTTCCTACCCTCCTCCCCTTCTCCCCTTGGCTTGTGCCCTTCTTAAAGTCTGCTTCCTTTTCTACCAGGTCCTCACAATTCTGGAGCAAACTCTATTGCTACAGAATAATGGATGCCTGAGGCTTTGCAACTAATTTATAGTAAATTAGAGCAGTGCAAGGCAGTTCTGCTTTTTTATATCCAATGTCAATATGTTACAGACCAACTAATCCTCCTTCTCATAGAATGAGCAATAACCCACAAAAAAGGTTTGCTTTTGACTATAGGTTTCTAAGTGGCAACTTCTATGTGGCTGGGTTCTTATGTCCCTAGTGTGTTATTGGTATTTTACAAGATGGTTCCCTAAACTAGTCAATTGGAAGAATTTCTATATCTCCCCAGGCAATTCACCAACTATTTGGGAATGCCTTTGGCATTCATCAGTATCTGACAGTTTTTGTAGTTAGTGATAGTGATTTAGTGAAACTACCATTCCCACCCAAGAACCTTTTGAACATAAAAGAATACCATGAATACAAACTTAATTTATTATATTAATATGTATCTCTTCCAATATCTGCAAATGGAATAATTGTGTTTAAAAGCAGGAAAATATCTCATATAGTATGTATTCAAACCCCATTAATTTAAATATAAAGAAACTAGGGTCAAAGACAATAAGTAATTTATCTCAGGACACACAGTTAGTTTGTTGCACAGATGGGATTATAACATAGATTTCCTGACTTAAAATCTCAAACATCTTTCTTTGTACTATATTACATTGTCTTAAAATGAATAATTTTGATGATGATATAATTCCAACATTACAACCATATATCATTAAAATAATATGTCTTATGTTAAATTTTCAGAACTGAAATAATTTTTCCTGTAGATTCAGACTTTACTTTTCATTATAAGAGATGTACAACTAGCTGCTCCAATATATCTATGTCTGTCTATCTATCTATCTATCTATCTATCTATCTCTCTATCATCTATCTTAACATTCCAAACCTGAAGTAAACTCAGACTTGGACTCAATAAAACCATTTAAATGAAAGTAAAATATTCAGTTACTAAGTTTATATTTGTAGGTTTATCACTTGAACAGGGCCTTTATGAAATTCATCCTTTCTATGCACTTTGGGTTTCTGTACTTTGGGACAAAGCCAGAGACCGCTGGGCTTTCCTCCCTTCTCCTCCTGAAGGCCTCTGCTACATTTTCTCAGTACCCTGAGTATCAAGGGCAAATTTTATGGTCTTTTAGTTAAGTGAAGTCCCAAAGTTCCCCCAAAAGGTAGAGGGAAGACATTAGATATTCTTTTCCACAGAACAGGAGAGTGTTGGTAAGTGTTTAACTGATAACCCTCCCAAAAATGTATACTTAACAGATTTTTTATTTCAATCTACATTAATATTTTCCCTACTTTATTACCTCTTGACAATAAAAAACAATAAATCAAAATCTTGATTTTTTAAGTATTTGTTGATTTAGAGGTATAGATGCTCACAAAAAATTTAACAATTGGCTCTCACAAAGCCAGTATTATCAGACTCACAAAATTTAGATGACAGAAGGTAAATGAAGAGAAATTGATATATAAAGGATTGACAGAAGTCATCCTAAGAGAGCATATGGCATAGGCAAAGTGCTCAATGTCTGCTTGCCACAGCTTACAAATCACAAAACTCATTCAGCTAATTTAGTATACTTTGGTATATCATTACATTTCAATTAGAATGTTCTTTGCAATCTTTATCTCTTTATTTCCCTGGTTCTTTTCCCATCATCACCCTGTTAGCCTTTGGCATTTCTTGGGCAGAACTTTTTTTAGTTAATAATTAATAATAATAATTCTATTTAATTAGGTTCCTATCCATCAAATAATGCCCCAGGTGTCTTAAATAGATGGAAACATAAAAACAGCTCAGTGCAGCTCAGTGTGACACAGGAGTCCTTTGAAATTGAAAGGCTTTTAGATCAGAGTCTGGTTTATTGTTGGCACCCAATAATTGCAAAACAAAACAAAACAAACAAAAAAAAAATTCCAACAAATCAATTCATTTAGACTGAATAGTTTTTGCATTCTTTGGGTAGCAAAGGCAAAAGGTAATGCATTAAATAAGAATTGTTACCAGGGATTTAAGAAGAAAGTGGTACTAATGAGAGCATTTAGAAAATAACTACAAGTAAGAAAGATTGAAATGCAGTGGAACTTAAAAAAAAACAAAACAAAACAAAAAAAAAAAACAAAAACAAAGGCAACCTGTAGGGCTCTAGGTGAATGATGGGGAGTGACCAGCACCACATCAACTTATCTTTGTGGAGGAACACAAAAAATGGTACTTACACTCAGAACAGATGGAGAATTGTTGAAATTTAAACAGATGTTGGTGAGAAAAATGAAAGATGAACATGAAAAAATAAACCTATCATAGTAATTTTTAAATATAGGTTCCAGTGTCCTCTGTTTGAATATAGTATTTCACTCAGTTAATGTTCCTATAAATTACATGGTCAGATTTAATCCCTGAGCTATATCAGAAATTCCTCAGTCCCAGGGAGAAGTTTAATTATAACTCTATCCTGGTATCTGAAGTTAAAATTCACAAATGGAGATATCCTGTATTCAAGTCAGAATACATACCTCCTGAAATGTCCTCATTCTGAACAGGAGCCTCAAAACTAGGAATTTACCAAAAGTGGACCTTGAACTTAATTGTATACATTTCAGAATAGCAAGTTCTCTTGGGGAGGAACATGGAAAAGAGGATCTGGTTAACATGTCAAGGAGAAATAAGTGCCAAAGAGGTGCGTAGAGTATTGCCCCAGGGTATCGCCCCAATCTCACCTCAATGGATTGGTAGCAGCAGAAACCCTATGGCAGGCAGCAAAACAGGCAGTCTGGGTTCTACTAGCAGCAGACAAGAAAGTGGGGAAAATTTCAGGGCCCAGTAACAGAAGAGTAAGAAGTGATAAAGACCCAACCAAAGTGGAACACAGTCCTTTGCTTTCTGTAATTTGGAAAGGCTGGAACTGTGTGGGACTGAATGAACCACTTACCCAGAGAAAGAAAGTTAGAAGCAGGCTTGTGATGAACAGCGAAGTTTAGTTGGTCTGTTCTCCCATGGGGACCCTTCACCAAGGAAATGCAAATGAAAGAGGCGCTTGGTATGGGGGGAAAGGGGTTTTTAAATCCTGATCCAATAGGATTGGATTTCTCTCTCTGTGCCTCCCTTCTCTGTTCCTATTGGATGAGGGGAGGGCTCACAATCTCAAGATGAAATAACGCAGAAGACAGAGCAGGAAGGGCTAGGACAGTCCTGCCTCCTCTGTGTGTGTGGGGGGGGTTTTTTCTCATCCTTATTGGTGAGGAAGTGTAGGCAGCAGTTTCCTGCCCAGGACAAGGAAGTCCCAAGCACATTTTCTCTAGCCATTATTCTCTTCTCTCATTGGCCGAGAGATGAGTTCACATTTGGGACTATTCTTCTCTCCCATTGGTTGGGAAGGAAGAGTTAGCTGCCCCTGTTCTCCTTGCCTAGTCTTGGGAGTTTTGCTTACCTTGTCTAGGAGTCTCATGCATCTTAAGACAACTGGTGGGCGGAGCAAAAAGCTAGGAAGTTCTCTCCAGAAGAGAATGGGTTTTACAGAGAATCTTTTTTAAGGAGGAAGGTGGCTGGAGAAAAGAACAAAAAGGAAGGGGAGAGGGGGTCCCAGGTTTTGTACCTCTTTTAGCGAAGCCAGGACACCATTTCTGGGAAGTGTTCACCAGACACATCTCACTCAGAACCCAACCCATTGCTACCAGTGCTCAGTGTGATATTGCACAACTTCTGCCCTAGGAAGGCTTGCCAATACCCAGTGGGACATTGGAGAATTCCTTCCCAGGGATGACCAAGGAGTAGTTTCTTAGAAGTAGCTTGTTTTCTTACTGAACTCAGAAGCAAGGGGCCTCTCTATCCTGCAAAGGTCAGACTACTTTTTCATTGAAAGTTTTAAAATTGTTTTTAAGTCTTACTTGACTCAAGAGACTAACAGCATGCATTGCTAACTTTGTTTTCTCATTGTCTAAGTATCAAAAAGCAGGGCCATAACAAAGCAACCAACTCTTGCTTCAGACTTCTGACTGGCAGATCATCAAGGGTAACAAAGAAGCAAGGAAGATATGATCAACTCAATCCATATTAAATCCTTCAGTTGCTCTAAATATCTTTTCCCAACTATGTCTAAATAAATATCATTTTGTTCATTCTACATATTGTAGAAGTGTTTAATATCATTACTGAGCTTCCTCACTGGTCTGAGTTAGTCCTTGCTTGCCTAGTACAAGTGATGTAAAGGAAAAACTGATTCTGTCTTTCATTGATTATAAAAAAAAGGACACGTGAAGAAAGTAGGAGATATGTAGGAAGTTAATCTAAATTAATAAGTGCATGACTGTGATGATTTGAAAGAAGGATCTGCTAGCCATGAAGTATGTGTCTAGCTGTATACCATTGTAAGCCTTCCTTAGTGCAGTTGTACTTATACTCAGAGGTTATTTTCTACCTTAACTCCAAGGGCATCTACTATCCTTTCGTGTCCAAAGAGAATGAAGGCCATGATGTAGTTTCTATTAGAATTAGATTTTTACTGAATTTGATTTTTTAAATATGTATTTGAAAGGCACAATCCACTAATATTCAACACCAATGCCTCATCATGGGGTAGATATGACATTGGCATTTGAAGGTCCAACTTTGAGATTACAGTTTCTCACAGTATCTACCAAACGTGTAAAGCTTATTCTGAGGAAAAGATCAGCAAATTTATGGAAGACAAATGACAAGATTGTCTTCAATGTTGTGTAATTTTTGGTCACAGGATCTATCAAAATTCATATAATAAATATAGAAAGACTGTGATATAAATTAGGGAAAGGAATACACCTACCAATGTACCACTGAAATTACATTATTTCCATAAGCATAATGTTGAAGTAAACAGCATAAGGGCTCTGGATTTAGGGATAAGGATACGGGATAAGGGATAATGAATAAGGGATCTTAAAGGACCCAGAGTCCAACCCCACTCATTTTCCAGATAAGAAAACTGAAATTTAGAGAGTTAAGGGATTTTCTCAGGATGAAACATCTAATAAATATCTGGGCAAGAATCAAAACTAGATTTCTATCACTCTATGTCCACTAGAGAATTTGTTTAATTCAACACAAATTTATTAATCACAAACTATATACAAGGCACTGGGTTGGCGTTGGGGATACAGAAGAATAATGAAAATAAACAAAAGCCCCAAGATTTCAAGTTCTACTGAAAATAAAATATATACATACACAGGTAGTTAAATAACTATGTATATGTGTGTATACATACATACACACATATTATATATATGTATAATATATATAATTTATATATGTATATAAAATTTTATTTAATATGCACATATTAAATAAAAATTTTAAGGGGAATGGGAAGAACACTCCCATATGACTGGAGATAGATGAGGAAGAAAGGGGTCAAGAATTCCCTGAACATAAAAGTATCATATAGGAGTAACATAAGGATATCATATAATGTCTTTTCTCTCATATATATATATATATATATGAGAGAACCAACATATATGTATGTATGTATGTATGTATGTATGTATGTGTGTGTATATATATATATATATATATATATATATATATATATATATATATATATATATATATATACATACATATATGTTGGTTAACCTGGAATAATGCCTTAGAGGCAGAGGGCTGAATTAGATGATCTCTAAAGTTTATTCTAGTCCTATAGTTTCTTTGTCTCCTCCAAATTTTGATACATGCTGATCAAAAAGCTGGTAAAGCCCACATCTGATCATTCTTCTCCTTAAATGTCAGCTGCAGCAATGATAGGACACATTTGGGTGGGTGGGAATAAATATGAAAATCAAGACCTTAATCTAAATATCCATCCATAGAGGTAGCCAGAAAATAGAATTCAGGCGGACAAAATCTACCTACCCATAATTATGCTGCCACATCCTTCAATAGCTGCAGGCTACACTGAAATAATCTATTTTGACACTTTCCAAATCAGTCTCCAAATCAACTTTTAGCAATAACCTACCATCATTATGGGATAAGATAATAGAGCACAATGGCACTTTTGTAGTCATGACACATGGCTAACCTCTTTCTGTTCTGTGCATTTATTCTGAGGCCAGAACATCCCAACACACATAAGTACAGAAAGCACAGTTCCTTAGTGCTTCTTACACTATAGTTCACCTCCAATAAAGCTGGATATTTGGGAGTATAGTTGAAAAAGATGATATCAAGCTGTGAGAGCTTTTAATTACACACAGTTCAATTAGGCTTCCTTATTTCTAGTGGGGGGAAAGCAAGGAGAAATTAATTCAGGCTTGGCTTCATTACAATGTATTTAGTGGCAATTAAAAATTAATTTTATCACATACAAAATAAAAACTAAAGTCAAGAAAACTGAAAAAATGCACAAAGTATTCAAAAATAAAATATATACCAATGAAAGGAATTACCTTTTCTGTGTGAATTGTATTTTTGAAGAATGACAGTATTGTGAATGCTTCCTTGTGAATCTTTTTGGTACATATCAGCATGGGGGTGAAGGATAGGGGAAAAAGAACAAGAACTTATTAAATACTTACTATGTGCTAAACAATAGAAATATTACCTCATGTGATCAAAACATTAAGAAATAAATAGCTTTGTTCTCAAATCAAGTTAAAGTTTCTAAGATTTCTTTCTTCTAAATGCAAATAGGTGCTTGGTATTCTTTTGGGAGGAAAATATACTATTAACATGTCTTTCTTTGTTTAATTAGACAAACTAAATGTAACTGAGTAAATTATCAAGTGAATTCCATAACTTTAGATAGATATTTTATATACTTAATTCCCTGATGACTTAAATTGGGAAATTACTTGCATGAGCTAACCACTTCCATTTCAATTCAGTTTGGTTCTGTTTAATGTTTTTAAATAAATATTTATTATGCATCTACTAAATGCCTAGCACTCAACAAGGCATTGTATAATATAAAAGAAAAAAATAAAGTTTGGTTTTGGATTAAAAGAACATCTATAGTTGTTGGGGAGACTGGGCAAATTAAATGCATATTAAACAATTAGAATAACATGTACATACATGAAGGATCTGTGACTTCCTTGAAAGTTGTACACAAACTTAGAAAAATAATGTACTAATACTGAATAGGGACCTGATCTCAGGGAAAGACAAGTTCAAGTCTTACCTCTTATTCATACTAAGTCAGGCAATTCTTAAAAGATTCTAAATTGTTGTTTTTCACTCCTTTTGGAAGAAGACCAATGACATAACTGGGTGATGTCTTGACTTGTGCATGAACTAGATTTAAGTGAGGTAAAGTTGCTACAAAGCCCTCAGCTTCATTCTCTCTTCCTGAGTTATCAAAGTCCAGTGGCAAAAAAAAAAAAAAAAGTCAAGATGACTGGCATTGGCTGGGATGCAGTGGACAACTTTGGCATCTTCTATGCCTGAGAAAGCTCTAAGCATTCCACAGTTCCTGCTTCAGCAGCCTTTATGGTCACTGAAACAAATTATTCTCATCTTCCCATTCTTGAGTGGAAGTCTTCACAAGTTTGGGGTAGACACTCTCCTACCTTACCAACAGGTTTGAGGCTTATCAATTACCCTTAATCTGATTTAGCTCATTTGCCAAGACTATTTTACCAGAGTGTGATTGCTACACATACTACAGTGTCTTGGAGCCACAAGTGAGAGTTGGGTGGCAGGTAGACACCAAAGTTGGATAACAAGCCAAGAAAGGAGCTTGGCAAGTCCTAATAACAGAGGTACTAGTCCTTCTGGAACATGTAGTATGGATACTAATCTGCATTAGCTCTTTCTCTGTAAGTTGCCTACCCAAATTAAATGACAGACTTTGTCCTTTATTACCCATATATGTATGAACTCCTGGAACTGCTTTTGATTTATTCTTTGTACTCCAGTGTTTATTTACTACAGTGCTTGGTACATAATAAGAGCTTAATACATGCTTTTTGACTTATGTAATCCCTGAGCCATCCTGAATCTATCGAAGTGATGGTAAACTCATCTGAAAAATTAATTCCTATCCTACTGATAAGCTAATGTGATAAGACACAAGCAATCAATCATCAAACATTTATTAGGGTCTAATATATGTCAGGTACTATATTAGGTACTAAGAGTACAAGTATGAAAAATGCAGCATTCTCCATGAAGGGGCTTATATTTTAATTATCTTTCTTTCCAGGAAATGCACGTTTTGTAAAGTGCTTTGCAAACCATAAAGGAATTTGCAAACCATAACATAAATACTAAGTATAATGATAATTTTTATAATAAAAGTTATTATCATTCTTCTATTCACAATCCCTCCATATACTTTCATGTGTAAATCAAAGGAATATTTTAATGGTGGCTACTTTAGACCAGCTAGGAGGGAAGGAAGGCAGCATAATCATTGGGGGAGCTACTTTGCAAATGATTGTAGGGCTCCTCAGATCATATCATCTACACAGATGATCACTTTCTCTATCCACTGGATTGGCTCTGACTCAGATCATTATAATACTTAGGATCAGTTCAGCAAAATAAATATAGCAGTAATAAGATATGTGGGTATCTTGACCTGCTTGTTTTCTGGTTCTATTAAATCCCACTTGATGGCTGTGGTTGCCAAGCTATTAAAAAGAGAGTACCACTGAGTTCAATTATCAGTCAATTAGAAGACCAAATAATTATGAAAAAAGAATGGGAGAATATGAAATATCTCCTTATCTGATGAAATTTTCAATATGATGTTTAAAGACTGACACTGAACGTTCAAAAATAAATTTAAGGAAGGAAAAATCATTCATAATGAAAGAACATTGCTATTCTAGAATGAATCAATGGCCCATCCTGTCTCACAGAGTTTTCTGGACCTAATTCTATCTAGGAAGAAAAAATGGAGGGATATGCATTGTCCTGTGCAATATTATTTCATAAAGGGGAACTTTTTGACCTCTAGGAACAGTGAGTTTATGCACAGAAGCATAAGGATTAATAGCTGAGTTTTCAAATACTTTGATTGAAAATGTAATCAGAGAGAAAAGGAAAAACTGATAGGCAGAGTGTTTGAATTTTAGTTTTAAAAAGATAGGGAATAGAATGAATTTAGCTGTGAACTAATTAGCACAAGAGGCAGTTTTCTATACAATAGACCTGGTGAGATAAATTGTCTGTGTTAATGGAAGGGGAAAACTGCCTTTCTCTCTTGCAGTCTATTAATCCTCCTTCAGAACTGCAATGATTCTGAAGACTTACAGAAAGAAAATCCTTGGTAAACTAAAAGAATGTTCTCATTGTTTACCAAACATCCAATTGAAAGTGGATATGAGACAAAATCTATATTCCTATTTATGTTCACTTAGTTATTCTAAATGCTTTATTCCCCCACCCCATCCCCTCCATTTGCACGTTAAACTAAATAGAAACTAATTCAGGCATCTGAAGTAGCAAGCTTATATCACTGTCAGGGACATTTCTTGTCTATGTGGACATTCTCTCCACTGATACAGGTTGAAACCTGCCTAAAGTTTATATTCATAGGCTACTGCTGTAGGAACAAAGAAGCTGAAGGACTTGCCTCTTACCTCATGTCTAATAAATAGGGAGGATTTGAAGTGACATCTATCCTGATTGTAGGTCGAGTTCTTTTGGCAGTATATCAGACTGCTCCTCTAGAGCAATGTTCTTAAGGTTTTTAATCTCAGGATTGCTTTACACTCTAAAAAATTATTGAGGATTGCAAAGAGTCTTTTTTTTGTAGGTTACATCTATTGATATTTACCATGTTAAAAATTGAAACTGTTTAATCTTAAAAATATTTATGGACATTTCAAATAACAAACTATATTACATGTTAAGGTCAACAACATATTTTATGAAAATAACAGTATTTTCAAAAATTAAAAATGGAAGAATGGAATTGATTTACATAAATCCATGCAAGTCTCTTTAATGACTTAACAGAAGTCATCCTTAGGCTGAGATTAGAAAGCCTACTACTCATATCTTCAATATTTGGTTTTGGTTGAAGTAAATGAAAAAAATCCTTCCCAAGGAATTATGTAGTTGGAAAAGGTGGGGGTATTTTAATAGACAAACACTGTCTTAATATTGGTATGAAAATAGTTTTGATTCTTTAAGCCTACTGAGAGGGTCTCAGGGAATGAAAGGGGTTTGTGCACCACTCTTTGAGATCTACTCTTCTAGAGAATAACCATTTAAAATAGTTTTATGACATGCTAAGTAAATGCATAAACACCCAAACAGAAAAATCATAAATCCTAATTTCTTGAAGTGTAGATGATATTGATAAATTCAAAAATCTAATGATTGAGAAAGTAAAACTGAATCTGGGAGAGTTTTAATAACTTGTACAAGACTACATAGCTAATTTGTAATGCCCAGTTTTGGAACCAGTTAATGTGACTCTATATGCATGATTTATTCCCTTATTCCATGGTAACTCAAAAATTATTATTTCACCAGACTCTGAATGTTACTCTTTGAAAGAAAGTATTCATAAATCCACTTTAAGTATGGAGATAAAAACAGAAGTACATATCTAATGGGGCTATATTTTAAACAGTAAATAAAAAGTTGGCAAATCCTGAATTCTTCTAGTGATCAACAGCTGGCACACCCAGAGTGTCAAGTCCTTGTTGTTCACTGTATGTTCATGAGATTTCCTTTCAACTCAACTTTGATTGTATTAATTGACAAAGGACTGCCATGGTCATTTGTTATTTCCCTATTCATGACCAAGGACCTTTCTCCACTAACATTGCTTTGCTTTCTTCCTTTTATAATTTATTCCTGCTCTTAACTAGACCTAGATTTTGTATTTTTCTCATTGGTCCTTAAGTATTTAGCTAGTTACAGCTGTGAGCCTTGATAGTCTGTAGGATTCAGTTTCTCGTACATGTTTTCCATTCTCTGTGGGATCAATTGGTGCCTCAAAAAGTTTCAGCTCCTAGAGCCAGAATGCTCAGGAGCACTTATTTCCATAACTAGCAGTTCATCAGGGTTAATAATAAATACCATCATAACAATCCACATTTAATATGCCTTCTTGGGAGTGTTGATTGCCCTCAGGTTTAGTGATTTACAATGAAAAAATATTGATTCTTTTCAGCAGCAAATATTTATAATTATTGAGCAGGAGAAATACACATGTGAGTGTTTCATTAATACTATACAATCCCATAAGTACACAATTCTGGGAAAAGGAAGGAATAAATCCAAATGGTCAACTGAGAATAGATTATTTTACATTGATGTACCAGTTATTGAAATTTTAAAATTTATATACAGTGCTTCGAAATATCTAAAGAAAAGCCAGTTAATAATATAATGAAACTAGATATATAACACCATTGAATACCTTTGTGTTTTCTTTTGAATGTAGTATAATTTAATTCAAGTTTTTCATACATGAAGCAGGCAGAAGAAAGTGTAGAATAGTGGTATCTTATCAGTCATGCCCAGAAGCACCCATTCTTTTAGTCAATGCTCATTTTCTAAAGAAAAAATTGTCAGGGAAGGAATGTTATTTAATAGAGATTGTGACAAATTGGTGATGGCATAGAAGATAGAAGTGTTAGGAGAAAGATATAAGGGCTGATAGCATAGTATTTTCTCATATATTCAATCATTTCTACTTTTTTCCCATTCTCTTTGTTTCCTTCCTATAAAACTTGAATATTTAGGTGGTAAATAAAGAATAACACTTAAAACTAGTTTTTTCTTTGTTTCAATTCAGATATTACATTTACTCAACCAGTTGTATAGCAGAGTTCAGTATACATTAAATTTTCAGTGAATTTATACCTCAAAAATCAGTAAATACTACAAACCTGGGCTTCAATCTTACTGTTTTGTTTATTTTCTAGACTTAAGGAAATATTGGGGAAATGTTAATAATGGAAATAAAACCTGAAGCAGTCGAGGGACAGATCTTTTTTTGAGACCTAGTTGTTGAAGATTTACCATCACATTCCTCTAACTCAACCAATTTATCAACCACAATCCTTATGTTTGGTACCACTATTAGAAAATTAATTTGGTACCACTATTAAAAAATAAAGACAGTTTGAAAAGAATAGCTATTTTCTTACTTTTTGAAAACTGTTATACATTACTTAATGAAACTTCCAAATAAATATTCAAGTGTAATTCACACTAAGTTAATGTACATGATCCGAAGAGTTAAGCAATTAAAGAGATGACTCTTTTAGTAAACTATTACCAAGATTGTTCATTCTACTGGACCTGAATTTTGATGATTTTCATTTCATTTTTACTTTTTATTTTTCATAGTCATTGTATTGCAATAGACATACCTATTGTAACATGACTGAGAGTATCAGGACACAAGAGATAAATGTAATTTTTGCTCTGAACCTTTGAATAATATAAAGGTTGATATGGACTAATAAGTTTAACATGAACACAATATTCATAGTACTGAAGGCAACTGTAAATATACCAGTATAGTTCTCAATCACAAAATTTAATAGACTCTCCATATAGAAGAGAGAAGCAAAACATTTATTCAGACACCAGAAAATCAAATCCCAACACCAGAAAGTCAAATCCATTATAGCAGTAAAGAAGTTAATACACCATAATACAGTATGAAGTCACATCATTCTTCAGCTTTCCCAAAAACCAACACTCACAAGCCTAGATGACTCCCTGAGTGCATCCTCTCCTCCCTCTTGCTCTAACTGCTCTGACTCCCAGCTTCCTGTGTGTTCTGATCCACCCTACAGCAAAGTCCTCCCACCATAGTCTCCATGTGGTTACATTAAACCTATTGGGGTAAGGGGGCAGCTATATGGCACAGTGAATGAAGTACCAGTCGTGGAGTCAGGAGGACCCAAGTTCAAATCCAGCCTCAGACACTTAACACACACACACACACACACACACACACACACACACACACACAAATGCTGTGTGACCTTGGTCAAGTCACTTAACCCCAATTGCCCTACCTTCCTCCTCTAAAAGAACAGACAAGCAAAAACCTATTAGGGGGCAGGGAAGATCTTCAAATTCCCTTAGGTCTATTCAGGGGCAGGGAAGATCTTCAAGTTCCCATTACAAATACATTCAGCCTAAAGATCTTTCATGTCCCTTACATAGCAAAAATACATTAACAATACATTTCATTATATAGGTTAATGGAAGTTTAGGGGTAATTGGTGGGATAGGTGGTGTCAACAGAACTTTGCAACACTATAACAGGGATAATACAAAATAACCACATAAAACAATATCTTAGGTTGGGAACTTGAGAATAAGTACCCCATCATTCCCCCCTTGAATTAATGGGGCTCAAAATGTCGGGGTAAGGGGCAAAAGTCTCTTCTCCAATAGCTACATCATGCTGAAATTGGATGTAGAGCTGTCCCTGCCCCAAGAGGTCTCAATCAAGAGGTCAATTCTTTAGCTGGTCTCTGGAACTTGGTTGATGTCAGGTCCAGGGGTGACACATCACAGTCATGGACAGGGTATGACATCTGCTTTAAGTGATCAGGCATCTGTAGGTGGGGGGTACTAAGCCTGCAGGAAATAAATCTCACAAGTTTTACAGACAAAAAGCCAAAAAGAAACACATATAGGGTCAGCCTTGCTTCTGGAGTTCATGAATTCACTATCAGCCTCATTCATGGTAGAATATATGAGCTAAGGGTACAATTTGGTATTCATCTTCTCCTTAATAAACAGTAGTCACTTTCCCATGTGCAATAATTTCCAAAGCCTTTGGAACATTATCTGGCTTCTGCTTTGCCCATACTTTAGCTCCCAATTTTATCCTATCAGTAGAACCAAACCCCTCAGTTCCTCTCATAGTTATTCCAAAAGGAGGATCAGTCTTCACAAAGGGTATTGTTTCGCAAGGAATAATGATCACTTGAAGTACTCTATCATTTTTACAAAACTATATGGGTTCTTCACCCAAATTTGGAATGTTAAAATAATTTCTGCTTGATAATTAGAATATAACACTCTAATAAATACATGTCTTCCTTGAGCTGCTAGACCTGATTTAGGTAATATCCACCCAAAATGATTTTTAGGGATTCTCATGCGTATTCCAGTAGAGATTCTTCTTATTTCTTTTCTATCCACCCAAAAGTTTTCTAAAAACTGTAAATCATATCCTGCCAAACCAGGTGTTCCTCGATATGGTGACGGGGTATCTTGCTTCACAGTCCAATACTGAATATTTGAGATCTTCTGCATTTACAGTTTTCTAATTTGCAGAATTGGGGTCATCATTCTGATTAGAGGTGTATTTCCTCCCAATGGTCTATTATTCAAATTACATAAAGCAGTGAACAAATTATCCTTCCAATGTTGACACAAATTATTAGACTTTAACTTCCTTAACTTTTATTTCAATAATCCATTCATTCTTTCAGTTAACCCAGATGCTTGTGGATAATATGTACTATGATATATCCATTCTATACTGTTTAATATATAATATCTCCATTTCATTACCTTTGAAATGTGACCAATTTTTACTGTGAACCTACAATGGGGTTCGATAATATGAACTTAAAAGATTTAGAGTTCTACAGGTGTTTTTCTGGGTTTCATTCTTATAAGAACAAGTCACTAGTACACCTAAATAGCTATCAACACAAGCACATATAAATCTGCATCCTTTATATTGGGGTAGGGGCTGTCTCTAGCCTGGAAATTCTCCTTATGTATGGTCATAAGCTCCTCCCCTTCCTGTTGGAGGAGTTAATGAGTTTTAGGGGTCACAAGTTGTGGGGATCACATGTTCTGTTTCTTAACAGACTTGATACAAGGCTCAAAAGGAACTTGAACTGAAACAAGGTGTTAATTCAATAGCTGAAACAAGGTGTGAATTATTTCTGTGCTTGCCATTACAAAAGATTATAGTTGTAATTCATTAGTCCTTTGTCATTATTAGAGTAGTTGGAGGAAATATATAATGACAGAGGGCACTGGGTGAGTTGAATATGAAGGAATGATATAAAAAAATTAAATTAAGGGGTAAGAAAGGAATTTACTGGGAGGAGAAAGGGAGAGGTAGAATGTGGCAAGTTATCTCATAAAAGAGTTAATAAAAAGTTTTTACAATGGAGGGGAAGGGGTGTGTGAGAGAGAATGAGTAAACCTTACTCTCATCAGATTTGGTTTAAGGAGCAAATAACATACTCATTGAATTGGGTATGGAAATCTATCTTATGCTACAGGAAAATCAGGGGGAAAGGGGATAAGAGAGAGTGGAATGTTAAAACGAGGGCAGATTGGGGGAGGGGGTAATCAGAGGAACAGGGTGAAAGGAGAAGATAAAATAAATGGGGAGTGGGATAAGATGGAGTAAAATATTACTTAATCTTTCACAACATGACTAGTATAGAAGTGTTTTTGAATGACTATACACATATAACCTATATTTATTTGCTTTCCTTCTCAATGAGGATGGATGGGTAGGGAGGAAGGGAGAGAATGTGAAAATCAAAGTTTTAAAAATAAATGTTTAAAATTGTTTCTACATACAACAGATGAATAAGATATGCAGGCAATGGAATATAGAATTCTATCTTGATCTACAGATAAAAAGGGGGAGTTATAGAAGTGAGGGCACATTGGGGAAAAGGGTAATCAGAATGCACACTGTCTTGGGGTGAAAATTTGGAACTCAATATCTTGTGGGAGGGAATGTTGAAAACTAAAATAAGTTATTTAATAATGAAATAAATAAATTCCTTCTACCACAAAAAAGGAGAAAATATTGCAAGAAAGGAGAAAAAAATAATCTAAAAACTATGGAGATACAATGAGCATTTCATAAGACCTAACAGCTTCTCTACTAAAAGTCTTTAAAAGAGGTCTTGGGACATTACATATCAAAGGGCAAATGAGCTGCAGTTGTCATCAAGAATAACTTACCCAACAAAGTTTATTATAATTCTGAATTATTAAAAAAATGGTATATGACAACGACTTTTGGGTATTTGTGACAAAAAGAACAGAACTCAATGGACATTTTTATATAAAAGATCCAGAAGAAATATAAGGAAAACATCAAAGCCTATTTATAAGAGACTAATTAAGGTCAAACTGTATTTCCTATATTTAAACAATGTTATCAGTATTCTTAAGACTGTCATCATTACTAGGATAGTTTGAAAGAAAAGGTGGGCCTGTGCTATATATAATGGGGTTATGCTAAAAGAAACAAAATTTGATAGGAAAAGGTAAAAAGGAGCAATTAACTTAAAAATGAGATATGAGGTTAAGGAAAGGATAGGAGTTTGAGGATAAGATAAAAGAGATAGAGTAAAAAGGGAGGCAGAGAACAATAATGGGGGGAAATGAGATTAAGCAAATTCACAAATAATAATTTTAACTTTGAATTTGGATGGGATGACCTCACCCAAAAAAATGTGAATGGATAGTAGAATGGATTAAAGATCAGAATTCAATAACATGTTGTTTACCAGAAACACATTTAAAAATGAGAGATGCACAGGGAGTTAAAATGAAAGGTAGGAGTAGAATTTGTCGTGCTTTAGCTGATACAAAAAAGACAGGGGTAGCAATTAGAGTATCAGATAAAGTTGTAGCTAAGATAGTTTTAATTAAAAGAGATTAACAGAGTAACCTACATTTTGATAAACATACAATAGACAAGGAAACAATATCAATACTTAACATTTATGCATCAATTAATATAGCATCCAACTTTTTAAAAGAAAAGTTAAATGAATTAGAAGTATAGATAGTAGTACTATGATAGTGGGGTATTTTAATTTTCCCCTCTCAGAAATAGATAAATCTAAGCAAAAAATAAAAAGAAAAGTCAAGGAAGTGCATAGAATTTTAAATAAGCTAGATATGATAGCTATCTGTAGAGCACTGAATGGCAATACAAAGGAATATAGCTTTACTCAGTGATTTATGGTACCTTTAGAAAGGCACCATGTATTGGGGCACAGAATTTCATAATCAAAAGCAGACAAGTAGAAGTATTAATAGTATCATTTTAGATTACAATAAAATAAATTATATTTAATAAGGAACCATCAAAGCATATATTAAAATCTAATTCATATTTTAAAAAACCTAATGTTAAATAATGAGTGAATTAAAGAATATATCGTAGAATTAACCAATAATTTCATTAAAGAGAATAACAATAAAGAGATAACATATCAAAACCTATAGGATAGAGCAAAAGTAGATGAGAGGAAAATTTATATTTCTAATGGTTACACGAATGAATTGGATTGAACAAAAATAAAAACTAGAAAAAGAACAAACTAAAAATCTCCAATTAAACACTAAATTGAAAATCTTAAAAACTAAGTTGAAATTAATAACATTGAGAGTAAAGTATGTTGAATTTATGGAAAAAGCACTAGGAGTTGGTATTATGAGAAAGCCAATAAAATAGATAAACCATTGCTTAATTTGATTAAAAACAGAGAAGAAAACCAAGTGACTAGAATAAAAAATGAAAAGGGGGAATATATCACTAATGAAGATGAAATTAAAGGAACTGTAAGGAATTATTTTACCCAATTAAATGCCAATTAATTAAATAATTTAATTGAAATCGGAGAATATTCACAAAAAATATAAATTGCCTAGATTAGCAGAAGAGACAAAAGGCTATCTAAATAGATCAATTTTGCAAAAAGATATTAAACAGGCTGTGAATGAGCTTTATAAGAAAGAAAAAAAAAACAAAACACCAAGATCCATTGGATTTACAAGTGAATTCCATCAATTATTTAAAGATCAACTGATTCTAATATTAAATTATTTGGAAAAATAGGCAAGAAAAGTATCCTACCAAATTCCTTTTATGAATCAAATAGGATATCAATATCTAAACTGGACAGAGTAGAAACATAAAAAAAAAATTACAGACCTATTTCTTTAATCAATATGGTTTCAAAAATTCTAAATAAACACTAGCTAAATGATTACAAAATTACA
The DNA here is from genome assembly GCA_011680675.1 of Gymnobelideus leadbeateri. Lineage (NCBI taxonomy): Eukaryota > Metazoa > Chordata > Mammalia > Diprotodontia > Petauridae > Gymnobelideus > Gymnobelideus leadbeateri. The sequence continues at coordinate 76,929 of WOXC01007397.1, read as the reverse complement.
ATACATTACAAATACTATACATCATGACCCAGTGGCAGTTATACCAGGAATGCAGAAGAAATGGTCTATATAACGAAAAGTATTATCAAAATTGATTATATCAATAAAAAGTTTAGAGGCTTCACAAAGGGGCAGAATCAAGATGGCAGAGTAGGAACAGGACTTCCACAGTACTCTGGGCCACACCACTTCAAATTTATATAAAAGGGGACTCTAAACAAACTCTGGAGCTACAGAACCCACAAAATGACACAGAGAAGCTAACATCCCACTGAGGACAGCCTGGCAGCCCAGCAGGTATTGGCCAGCATAGAACTCTGGGAGCCGAGCCAAGGCCTGCGTTAAGAGAGGGAGGGAGCAGATGGGATGAGGGGATATCCTGTGGGACTGCTATTCTGGGGTTTTGGGTAGGGGAAAAATGGGGAAAAAATTGTAACTCAAAATCTGTCAGAAATGAATGATGTAAACCAGAAGTTATTAAAGCATTTGAAAAAAAATAAAATAAAATGTTTTAAAAATATGTTCATATCAGTAGATGTAGAAAAAATTTGATAAAATACAATACATCAATATAGTAATGGTAAAATTATTTTAAGAAGCAATTTGAAAAAATAGTTCATTTTGACTATTATTAGTCCCCAAACAAAGGATATATGAAGGAAGAACCTATATGTATCCAGAGAAAGAACTAATAAGTAGATGTATGTATAAAATGATTTTACATATATATATATATATATATATATATATATATTTGAATTGCATGGAGATTTTTAAAAGATGGGGACCTACACATGTTTGGAATTAGTAAGGAAGATTATGAGACAGAGACACAGAGACAGAGAAGCTGAGACAGAGACACAGAGAAAGATTAAAGATAACTGCAAATATTACTGATTATCCTCCACAATCTCTCTCATCATTCCCCTTTTTTCCATTCTCATGACAACCAATGTAATTCATTCCTTCTTGATGTTCTATTCTAACAATTCTAATTATGAGCTATAAATGTGCTCATAATCCCTCCTCCAATGTTGTTTTAATATAGCTCCTTAAATAATATAACTAAAGCAAATATTCAAGACCATGTCACACCCCAGAACTGAAAAACCTAAATGATTCTTGTCCCATATTGTCTCTAAGATCAAATATAGGCACCATAGAAGGACATATGTTAAAATATCTCTCCAGCTCGATTTTATAGTATTGTCTCTATTGCTATCTATGTTACACAGAAACTGTACTATTTGCTATTTCCTGAACTTAAAATAACATCTTCCACCTCTATTCTTTTGGACATGTGTCCTCTATGCCAGGGACAAATTCCTTTTTCATCACTATTGGAATCCTTATCTTAATTCAAAGTCCAGCTCAGTTGACACTTTCACTATGAAATCTTCCACGATACCTTCTCTCTCAGAATACAAATAGTCCAATGGTTTTGTTGTTGTTGTTGTTGTTTTGTTTTTGTTCGATCTTTTCCTCACCCTCAACACAATATTTTATTTATCGTTGTTAATTTTGTATACCTCTAATAGGAATTTTTCCTTTAGGGCACACTTATTTTCTGCCTTAGGGCATAGCAGAGTATTGTATAAAATGCATATTTAATAATAATAGCTATCACTTTTATAGTGCTTTAATGTTTATAAAGAGATTTACAAATATTGTCTTATTTTATCTTCACAACAATTCTAAGAGGTAGGAACTATCTATCTCCATTTTACAGATGAGGAAACTTAGGCAGACGATTTAAGTGACTTTTCTGTAGTCACTTAGTAGATATCTGAGGGATTTAGGCACAAAGAAAATAGCATATGACATGTGCAAGAGATTATAGGTAGATATTAATTGTGAACCACTATTACCCTATTGTGACAGCTGGGTGTTGCAGGGGAGAGAGCTCCAAGACTGGACAATGGAAGAAACCTTAGTGAGTTCAAATCTGACTTTAGACTCCAGTTGAGTGACCCAAGGAAAATCACTAAACCCTGTTTGCCTCAGTTTCCTCATTTGTAAAATGAGCTGGAGAAGAAAATGGCAAATCATTCCAGTATCTTTGCCAAGAAAACCTCAAATTATAAAGATTACTTGTCAGGTTATCAGATTGACTTTTGAAATAAAATAATATAAATATGTCTGACTTAAAAGACAATTTTTGAACGAGAGCAATTTATTTATTTTTAATATATTGCTTATTAAGCATTCTTTTTTTTTTCAAAAAAATATTTATTTTTAGTTTTCAACATTCATTTCCACAAGATTTTGGATTACAAATTTTCTCCCCATCTTTCCCCTATGCCCTACCCCAAAATAGCAAGCCTTCTGAATATCCCTCCCCCCAATCTACTCTCTCATATCCTCCCTCTGTCCCCTCTATCTTTCTAGTAGGGCAAGATGGATATCTATACTCCAGTGCCTCTATATCTTATTTCCCAGTTGCATGTAAAAAAGCATTTTTTTAAACATTTGTTTTAAAACTTTGATTTCCATATTTTTTCCCTCCCTCCCTCATCACACACCCCCACTGGGAAGATGAGCAATTCAATGTAGAGTGTACATGTGTATTTACACAAAACATTTCCAGAGTAGTTATATTGTGAAAGACTATATTTCCGTCCATCCGATCCCACCCTCACATTCTATTTTTTACTTTGACCTTGTCCCTTTCCAAAAGTGTGTGCTTCTAACTACTCTCTCCCTCAATCTGCCCTCCCTTCTATCACCCCCCCATCCCCTTCCCCCTACTTTCATGTAGGATAAGATACCCAATTAAGTGAGTATGTTACTCCTTAACCCAAATTCAATTAGAGTATGGTTGACCCATTCCCTTTAGCCTTCCTGTTCTTTACCTCCTTTCTCTTGCCTCTCTTAATGTTGAGGACCACAGGTCAGTGGCATTCTGACCCTGATGGCTGAACAAACCCCCTCAGGTGTTTGGCCTCCTGATGGCCCTGCATCCATTCCCCATCCCCTGGGCAAACACACAGGTGTGAGGATTAGGTCCTCAAGATAAGCGTGGCATTTACTGCCAAGACTTAGAACAAAGGAGTGCACATTGTCCTCATGGAAAGACAATTAGGGAGGAGGATTATGGCTCCATAAAGCTTATGCCTGGAACAATAAACATTGGCTCTTTACTTTCACCATTCCAAGAGTCCTGTCTCTTTTTATGCACCCACTAGCAAATTCTGGGTTGGTAAAATGAGATACTTTCTCAACCCTGCTTGGGGATGGCAGGGCTCCCACACATTCTCAGGCCTTCTGGAGGATAGCAGGGCTCCCCATAACTGGCTCCCCACACTATTATATGAGACAATTTACCCTATTCTATCTCTCCTTAGCCCTTCTCTCATAATATTCCTCTCTCACCTAGTAATTTTATATTTTAGATATCATTCCTTCATATTCAATTGATCCTGTGCCCTCTGTCTCTATATACCTGCACACACACACACACACACACACACACACACACACACACACACACACACACATATACACACACACTCGCATATGTATTTATATACACATACATTCTCCTATATAAACATATATATATATATATATATATATATATATACGTATATATATATATACACACATACATATGTATATATATGTACATATATATATATATATACATATACATAATATATATTCTGTTCAACTATTCTCTTACTGAGAAAAGTCTCATGAGTAACAATTATCATTTTCCCATGAAGCAATGTAAATAGTTCAACTTTAATAAGTTCCTTGTAATTTCTTTTTCCTGTTTACCTACTCATCCTTCTCTGGCTTTTTGTATTTGAAAGTCAAATTTTCTGTTCAGCTCTGGGTTTTGTTTTGTTTTTTTTTTTGTTTTTGTTTTTGTTTTTGTTTTTTTTACGTCAAGAGTGCTTGAAAGTCCTCTATTTCAGTAATGACCATGTTTTCCCCTTAAACATTATACTCACTTTTGCTGGGTAGGTGATTCTTGGTTTTAGTCCTAACTCCTTTGACCTCCAGAATATCATATTCCAAGCCCTTTGATTCCTTAATACAGAAGCTATAGATCTTGGGTTATCCTGATTATGTTTTCACAATACTCAAATTGTTTCTTCCTGGCTATTTGAATCCTTTCTCCTTGATCTGGGGGCTCTAGAATTTGGCTATAATATTCCTAGGAGTTTTCTTTTAGGTATCTATTTGAGGAGGTGATAGGTGAATTCTTTCAATTTCTATTTTTCCCCCTGGTTCTAGAATATCAGGACTATTTTCCTTGAGAATTTTTTGAATGATGATTTCTAGGCTCTTTTTTTGATCATGGCTTTCAGGTAGTTCAATAATTTTTAAATTATCTCTCCTGGATCTATTTTCCAGATCAGTGGTTTTTCCAATGAGATATTTCACATTGCCTCCTCTTTTTTTCATTTGTTTGTATCTCCTTTGTAGTATCTTGATTAATCATTAGCTTCTATTTGCTTCAATCTAATTTTAAAGGAATTAATCTTTTCAGTGAGTTTTTGAAATTCCTTTTCCATGTGGGCAATTAGTCTTCTTAAGGCATTCTTCTCCTCATTGGCCTTTTGCGCCTGTTTTGCAATTTGAGTTTGTGTATTCTTGTATATTTTTAAGGTATCAATTTCTTCAGTATTTTGGCAGGCTGTTTAGCAGGCTGTTGACTTGCTTTTCATGATTTGATTGCATCACTCTCATTTCTCTCCCCAATTTTTCCTACACTTCTCTTATTTGATTTTCAAAATCCTTCTTGAGCTCCTCTGTAGCCTATAAGCAATTCATATTTTTTTCCTTGGAAGCTTTTGATGCAGGAGTTTTGCTGTTCTTGATTACTTCTGGTTCCATGTTTTGATCATTTTTGTCCCCCAAAAAAGGTTCTATGGTTTGATTGTGCTTCCTCTGCTTGCTCATCTTGCCAGCAAATTACTTGACTTTTGCACTCTTTACTAATGGTAGAACTCTGTTTCCAGAGTGGATAACTTTGTCCCAAATCACTCTGGTTTTGGCAAGTGTTGTCAGAGTTCTGAAGAAGGTGTCCTCTCTCCTCTCTACAGACACCACAAGCTCTGGCACACTGGCATTTCTCACCCCAGGATTACCACCCAAAAGAGCAACCAAGATCTAAGCAGGTTAAAGTAGAGCGCTTACCCCCTGTTTGGTCACTTGGTCCCCCTAAGATGTGCAGGACAGGAGCTCCAGAGGCAACCAAACAGCAGCAGTTGCACCAGCAGTGCCTCTGCCACCTCTCTCCCCGGGGCAGGGGCTGAAACATGCTCTTCTGTTACCCAATTCTGACAGATTTCCCACTGAACTTTTATTTTCTCTTTGGGATTTATGGGTTGAGAAATCTGGAAACCACCACAGCTACTGGTGTTTCATGCTCCTGAAGTCTGCTCTGTCTGGTCTGGGCCACTGCTCCTGGCCACCCTGGTTCTGGGCCTGCATAGTTCACACTACCCTCAGTTCCCAGCTTGGTGTGATAGACCCTTCCTGTAGGCCTGCCAGGCTGGCTTCAGTGAGACATTTGTTTCTATCTGTCACTTGATGTGTTCTGCAGCTATAAAATTTGTTTAGAGTCATATTTTCAGGTATTGGAAGTAGTTATGGCAGGAGCACATGGAATTCCCTGCTTCCACTCTACCATCTGAAGATGTCTGTCTCCCCACAAAAAGCAATTTTAAAATAAATTACTTCTGGAAATTTGAAAGATAAGGATGAGGGGAAAATCCAGTAAAATTGTCAGTAGAGAGAATTTTTTTACATTGAGGGTAAAAAAGGAAAACCTTTACTTCTATATTGGGGTGATCTTTTGGGATGAACTTTTTTTTTTTGCTTTATGGAGGAGGGAAGGCAAGGCAATTGGGATTAAGTGACTTGCTCAAGGTTATATCGATAGAAAATGTTAAGTGTCTGAGGCTAGATTTGAAATTCAGTCCTCCTAACACCAAGGCTAGTGCTCTATTCACCAAGCTGCCCCTAGGATGAACTTTTGAGACAATTTCAATGATAATTTCACAGGATAAGCAGATATAAATGCACTGAAGTATGTATTATTGAATCACATCATTGATGATAGATAATTTTTTTTCTTTTTTTTTGACCTTGGGAAAGTCATTTAATCCTGTTTGCCTCAGTTTCTCACGTGCAAAGAGTTGGAAAAGGAAATGTCAAACCATTCCAGTAGTTTTGCCAAGAAAATCCTAAAAGATGTATGAAGACTCTGAAATAACCAAATAACAAGAAGAAATCACATGAACAAAGTTATATGGGGGTGAGAGGGAGAACACTGAGGGGGGGAAATTACAGTTTGGCTAGAGCACAGGATATATAAAAGAAGTACTATAATGAGGTAAATTGGGGCTAGGTTATAAAGGATTTGGGGTTCTAACCTGAGGAATTTGCACTTTTATTTTAGGGGGTAGTTAGTCAATAGGAAATGGACACAATTGGAGCTACAGGCTAGAGATGTGCTAGAAGTAACTCTATAATCCCTACTGTTTCAATGTTCAGTATGTTTTAGCTAATCAAAATTACTCAAATATGACTCAAGCCCCTACCTGGCATATTCTCTGTCAACAGTTTAAACAGGAATCATAAATTAGGCAATAGGAAATCAAACTGGCTCTGTAGGTAGTCAGAGGACCTCGGTTCAAACCCTGTTTCTGCTACTTACAACCCCTGTGACTTTGGGTAACTTCTTTGACCCCCAGTTCTTTAACTGAAAAACAAGTAGGTTGAACTAGAGAGTTTCTTATCAGCTCTAAAGCTTTTTTTTTTTTTTTTTTGCTTTTTTGGAGATAGATAAATTTTGAGAGAAAAATCATGAAATTTTAAAGTTGCAAGGAAACACTTCAATTTTTTCAATGTATATATGAGGAAAATTATATTCAAAGATCCACTTGATCCAGATTACACAAACAATTAGTGTAAAAAGACAAACAATAGAACTAGGCCCTATTCCCCTGAAAGAATGGGAGCTCCTTGAGAAAAACGGACTGTTAGATTTCTGTCTTTGTATGCTTAGTGCTTAGCACAGTGCCAGGCACATGGTAGGTATATGAAAAAATATATATGAAAAAATGATTGACTCCTAATCTACTGTTTTTTCCTTAATTAATTACTTTAATTCTTCCTATTTTGTCTTCTTTGATATACATTTGCAGTAATAATTACAAACTAGGTACTTGCAGTAGTAATTACAATACAACCATAATTTTTCATAATTCTCAAATTGTTGAATACCAGTTCCAATTCTTTAAATTTTCTTTTAAACCCTCAATTGGCACAAAATCATATACCAATAAATAGCAAACTATAATACAAGATTTCAGTCAAGGAACTTGGGATATTTCTTGAATGTTACTTGTAAATATTATTATCTTTTACATGCATGGTGTTTTTTTTAATTAAATTTTATGTTTATTTTTAGTTTACATCATTCATTTCCACAAGATTTTAGGTTACAATTTTTTCCCTGTCTTTCCCCCACCCACCACACCAAAACAGCGATCCCACTGTATACCCCTCCCCCAATCTGCTCTCTCTTATATACTCTCCCGTGACCCCTCCAACTTTCCACTAGGGCAAGATGCATCCCTATACCCCAGTACCTGTACATCTTACTTCCCATTTGCTTGCAAAAAAAAACAATAATAATAATAATTTTATTTAAAACATTTATTTTAAAAATTTGAATTCCAGATTCCCTCCCTTCCTCCCTTGTCACCCATCCTTATGGGGAAGATAAGCAATTCAATATAGGTTATACATGTGTAGCTATGCAAAACATTTCCATAGTGGATATATTGTGAAAGACTATATTTCCCTCCATCCTATCCCCACCCCCACTTCTGCTATTATCTACTTTGACCATGTCACTTTTCAAAAGTGTGTGATTCTCATTTCCCTCCCCCCAACCTGCCCTCCCCTCCATCATCCCCCCTCTCACCCCTTCCCCCCCTTACTCTCCAGTAGGGTGATATACCCTATTTAGTGTGTCCCAAATCACTGGAGCTTTCTCAGCTGCTGGAGCTATTGGTTGGCCACTTTCTCTGAAGCCTCCACCAGCTCTGGCACTGGGTCACACACCCCAGCACCTCTACCCTAGACAGCAATCCAGATCCAAGCAGGTTAAAGCAAGAGCAATTACCCCTCAGGATGGTAGCTTGGTCCCCCTAGAATCTGCAGGCCATGAGCTCTGAAGTAGCCACGTGGTGGTGGCAACCATGCCTCAGCCACTTCTCCCTCTAGGGGCATAGGCCAGACAGCACTCCTAGACCCCCTGTTCGAAAAGTCCGCTCTGACCTCTTACTTTGTCTTTGGTATTTATGGGTTAATAACTCTGGAGCCCACCACAGCTGTCGGTTATCCACTCTATCAAAGTCCCACCAACCATGGCTATTCAGGCCACCCTGAGGCTAAAACCAAGGGCTCACGGGGCTGGGCTCTGCTCCCAGTGCACTGCAATGGGCCCTTCCTGTCTGGCTGGCAGGCTGCCTTCAGTGGGAAATTTGTTTTGTTTTGTTTTGTTTTCAGTCATTTTGTGGATTCTGTAGGCCTAAAATTTGTTTAGAGTCATTTTTATAGGTATTTGAAGTGGTTATGGGGGGAGCACATGGAATTTTCCTTCTTCTACACTGCCATCTTGGCTCCCAATTTATGCATGGTGTTTTTAAAGAAAGTGTGTGTCACTAATATGCTGTTTTTCTCTCTCTTTTTTTTTTTGGAGGGGGGAAGGCAGGGCAATTGGGGTTAAGTGACTTGCCCAAGGTCACAATGATAGTAAGTGTTAAGTGCCAGAGGCCAGATTTGAACTCAGGTCCTCTTGACTCCAGGGCCAGTGCTCTATTCACTGTGCCACCTAGTATCCCCCCCCCCATTTTTCTCTCTTAGGTAAGGCAAATTATGGATATTTTGAGCCAAAATCCATGATTCCAATGACATGGGTTAGATTATTGATTATTGTGTTGTTCAAAGTTAAGAATGCACAAGGACTATGCTTCAAAACGAAGGTCTACTTTTCTCTTAGATATATCTCTCCCTATGCATCACTCCTATACTAATATATGTCTTCATTTGCAATTTCTCTCCAAAATTTTTCTCTCTAGTTCATACCCTCTAAATTGTCAAAATCTTACTAAGACTTGTTTTTCTTTATGTTGATGAGAGCTCAAAATGGCCCTATCATATTGTTTAGAATTTTTCATTCTTATTGGCTCTTCTAATAGCAAGTCATCAATTTAGTTTCTAAAGTCACAGAGAGAGTGTAGCAAAAAGAGGGTAGATAAGCCCTGGGCTCAAATTCTACAATCTGACACATATTGGCTGTGTGACGCTAGGAAAGTTGTCAAGTTTTTCAAAAAAGAACGGTAACAAAATTTTCTAAAAATATAAATTATGGATGGAGGGAGTTTCCACATTAGAAGATCCATATGTATCCCCAAAGAGTTATTATACTTCCTATACACTTTGACACAGAAATATCATTACTTGTAGTATTTAGAAACTTCTATCTCACATAGAAGATAAATGGGGAAAGAGGAAAAAAACCTGTATGTTTTGAAATATTTATAGCAGCTTTCTTTGCAGCAGCAAAATAACTAGAAGTTTCAGGGATGCTCATCAATTGGAGAATGGCTGAAGAAGTTATATTATATGATTGCGATGTGATATAGAAAGGATGAGCTAATTGATTTTAGAAAAACACAGAAAAATTTGCACAAAATAATGAAAAGTGAAATGAGCAGAACCATGTGCGTATTGTATATAGTAGCAACAATATTGTTTTATGGACAACTTTGAATGAATAAATTATTTTGACTATTATAAATTCTCAAATTAACTATAAAGTATATATATGAAGAAAGACATTAACTGCAATCACAGAAAAAACTGATAAATAGATATATAGAATTTATATTGTGTGTGTGTGTATCTATTTGTCTCTACTATTGGTAGCCATCACTAGGGCAGGTAGAGGGAAAAAAAATAAGAAATTTCAACAACAATTTTGTTGTATATTTGAAAGGAAAAGCAAGTTGTGCATAGTAGATTTTAAGTCTCATGTGCACTCATATTTTTTTTCCTTTACTATGCTATGGAAATTACTTTTTTATTCCAGAAATTAAAAAAAAAAACATCAATAGTAAAACGTTCCTTACGCCAATGAAATAAATTAATACTCCAAACTTCCAAAAGTGATTTACTTGAAATTTGTTTTTCAGTCCGACATAACTGTGTCATTTTTTTCAAAAGTCAACTTTATATCTCCCAATCAATTGTTATTATGCATGGATCTGACAAGATTACTCTCCAGGTTGTTATCTCTGAGTGTGGAAGCATTCTTCCAATAAAAAACCCCAATTCTCAGAAATCCATGCTGCCAAGACTCAGAACTTTTCCCTATATTCGGGAAGATTGATATGAATACTTGGTTATATGTTATGGAAACAATATGGAATCAAATGAAACACAGTAGGAAAACTTAAAGAAAGAGAAACCATTTTCATCAAGTGCAATTAGGGAAGGATTCTAAGGTGAGCAGGCATTTAAAATGGGCCTTGAAGGAAGTGAATTACAATAATGAGCAGAAATAAGAAGGAATTGAATGATAGACATGGGAGTAGGGGAGTAAAAAATGGTGAGATTGAAAGATGATAAAGTACAGGCAAGCTAAAAAAAGAGGTTAATTGACATAAAATACAGCACAAATATGGAATATGTGAAGGGAAGTGGTAGAAAGGATGGTTGGAGTCATATTTGTGTAATTTTGTCCATTAGTCAATATGAGCTACCTAAAATGTAGAAATTTTTTTTTTTTATTTTACTCTTTAGACCAAAAGGTTTTAAAAATATTGTTACTGTCTGGAGAAAGGCTGGGACTGTCTTGTCCTGTTTCCTTCCTGTCCATTTTTTCTGCTAAGAAAAGCTATGACTAATGAGTGTCTGTGTGTGTGTGTGTGTGTGTGTGTGTGTTTGTATACACATATAGCTAGATGGGGAGGGAGAGAGAGAGAGAGAGAGAGAGAGAGAGAGAGAGAGAGAGAGAGAGAGAGAGAGAAAGAGAGAGAGAATCTAGTGGGGAAAGAAAAGTGTTCCATGGGCAGAGTGTCAAAACCCCCAAACTCTGAAGGTAGGTTCTACTACCTTATCTATATGACAAAATCCTGCCAGTCAAATTATTTACTTATAGATTTACTATGGACAGTAGACTAATCTAGTAGTTTGAGTTTATCTTTCACTCAAAAATGTTGAGTTACTAAACCACTTCTATATAACTCCACATACTAATATCTTTACAATTGAAACTATTGGTTTGGAAACCAGTAAATGTGTAGTTAAGCCATCATGCAGTAGCTATCTTTGTATCACACTTACTTGTATATATGTCATATCTCCCTATTAGATTGTATGCATTTCCGGGTCAGAATTATTATAATTTTTCCTCTTTAACAAATAATCTTGAACATGAATGATATTAGGTAAATATTTGTTGAGTTATATTGAATTGATCAAGTTGGAGACAGTTTTTTAGAAGATGTTTAAAATCATTAATTTCAAGTTGTTAAATTTTCTATTTCATTGGTAAATGATTTGAAACTAATTGGCTAGCATTTAAGAACAAATGTGCTTATATAGAAATAACTATAAACATTATCAATTGATTCTCCTATTAGCAGTGCCCTCATGGTACAATAAATGAAGTCAGAAATGTTTCTGCATGTTCAGTTCATTCAGGTGAGCATTAGTCATTCAGCACAAATTTATCCTGAGTGAGAGAAAATAGTCAATGCCCCCTAAAGTAACATTTGGAAAGAGGAAAACTGAAAAATGACAATCACCTGCAATTTTGGTTAGGTTCCAAAGTAGCCAGTGGTAGCTGTGCAAGGTAAAATCTAGAAGCAAATTACATATCATCATTTTCAAAATTCTTATGTAACATCTGGAAATAGTCAGAACCCACACAATATATTTGGCAATGCTTCCCCCCCCCCATTATTAGATTAAGAAACAGATGTTTTTATTTATAAATAAATGCATGGCATTAAAAGCATAACATGCATAATCCTTCTGAATTTCTTGGTACATTCTTTTAGAAACTCTAATGAAAAGAACATAAGATTAAGAGTTGAGAAAAGGGGCAGAGCCAAGATGGCAGAGTAGAAACAGCATTTCCAATGTGCTCTGCCCCACACAAATTTCAAACAATGTGAAAGGGGACTCCGAACAACTTCTGGAGGCACAGCACCCACAGAACAGCACAGAAAAGCTAACCTCCGGCTGAGGACAGCCCAGCAGCCCTGCAGGGAGCGGCCAGCACAGTTCTCTGAGGGCAAGCAGCACAGCTTGCTGGGAACCTACAGCGAAGCCCGAAGAGCCAAGCCCAGGTCCTCGGTTTTAGCCCCAGGGCGGCGGGCCTTCAGCTGGCTGGAGGGACCCCAGAACACCAGCAATTGTGGCAATTCCAGAATTATCAGCACAGATATGCCTAGGACAAAGAGAGAGGTTAGTGCCCTAAGGACTTTGGGACCAGTATTTGGGGAACACATCGGCTTCCTCCCCTGGGGGCAAAAAGCTGCTGAAGAAACAGCTGCACAGAAGCCATTTTGCAGCATCAGTAGTGGCTCTAGCTCCTGGTCTGCAATTTGTAAGGAGATCCAGCAATCAGTCTGGGGGTTAATCACTCTTGCTTTAAACTGCCTGGATCTGGATTGTGGTCTGGGGGGAAAGTTTGGGGTGGGTATCCAATTTGCCAGAGTGGGTGGAGGCTTTACAGAGGCCACACAAATGGAGGAAGTTGTGAAGACCCCACATTTGGGTGGAAGCTCCCCTATCTGGTGGCAGAGTCCTACTGTGGCAACAAGCCCCAAAATCAAGTAATTCAGTGGCAACTTGCCTAGGCAAATGAAACAAAATAAACAGAAAAGTTCAACATTGGACACCTATTTTAGGGGCAAAGAGGCTCAAAGCATGGAGGAGGACTTTGAGTTCAGAAATCCTGCACCAAAAGCCCCAAATGAAAATACAAGCTGGCTACAGGCCATAGAGGACCTTAAGAAGCAGATAAAAGAAGTGGGGGAAAATTTGGGAAGAGAAATGAAAAAGATGCAAGAAAAGTATGAAATGACAGTCAACAGCCTGACTAAGGAAAATAACACCTTAAAAATAGACTAACTCAAATGGCAAAAGAGGCTCAGAAAGGCAATGAGGAGAAGAATGCCTTAAAAAGTCGAATTTGCCAGATGGAAAAAGAATCTCAAAAGCTCACTGAGGAGATTCATTCCTTCAGAGTTAGACTGGAGCAAATGGAAGCTAGTGACTTTATGAGAAATCAAGATACTATTAAACAGATCCAAACAAATGAAAGAATAGAAGGCAATGTGAAATATCTCATGGGAAAAACCATTGACCTGGAAAATAGATACAGGAGAGATAATTTAAAAATTATTGGACTACCTGAAAGCCATGATCAAAGAAAGAACCGAAAAATCATCCTTCAAGAAATTCTCAAGGAAAATGGCCCTGATGTTTTAGACCCAGAGGGGGAAATAGAGGTTGAAAGAATCCACTGATCTCCTCCTGAAAAAGATCCCAAAAAGAAAATTCCTAGGGATATTATAGCCAGGCTCCAGAACTCCCAGATCAAGGAGAAAATACTACAAGCAGCCAGGAAGAAACAATTTCAATATTGTGGAAACACAGTCAGAATAGCCCAGGATCTGGCAGCTTCTACACTGAGGGATCGAAGGCCATGGAATATGATATTGAAGAGGGCAAAAGAGCTGGGATTGAAGCCAAGGGTCACCTACCCAGCAAAACTGAGTACCTTGTTTCAGGGCAAAATATGGTCATTCAGTGGAATAGAGGACTTTCAAGCATTCTTGGGGAAAAAAACCAGAGTTGAATAGAAAATTTGACATTCAGACACAAGAAGCAAGAGATGCTTGAGAAGGTAATCAAGGAAAAGAAATCAAAAGGAACTTATCAAAGTTGGACTATTTACATTCCTACATGGAAAAACAATAACTGTGTTTGATGAAACCTTTCTCATTATGAAAACAATTGAAGAAGGGTTCATGGCATATGTTCACAGGTATACATGTATAGAGGGCACAGGTTGAATTTGATGGGAAGGGATGATTCTTTTTTTTTTTTTTTTTTGGAGGGCAATTGGGGTTGGGTGACTTGCCCGGGGTTGAGCGGCTGGGTTTTTGTTTGTGTGTTGGGTGTCTGGGGCCGGATCCGAGCTCGGGTCCTTCTGGCTCCAGGGCTGGTGCTCTGCTCGCTGTGCTACCTAGCCACCCCAAGGAAGGGATGATTCTTAAGGGGTGAAGTCAAGAGGTGGGAGAGGAAAGTGGCAAGAGGAGATGGAGAGAGATAGGGTAGTTTAAATTATCTCATGTAGAAGAGGCAAGGGGAAGTAGTTGCAGGGGAGGGGAAGAACAGGAAGGCAAAAAGGCAAAAGCATATTCTCATTGAAGTTAGCTCAAGGAGAGAATCACATACATACTAAATGGAATATCTTACCCTCACTCACTCTCCTGAGTAGGGGAAAGGGGGATGAGAGGGGGGATGATTGAGGGGAGGGCATTCTGGGGGGAGGGGAGGTTGGAAGTACCCACTATCAAAGAGGGACAGGATCAAAGTAGGGAATGGACCAGGCGGGAGGGAAATATAAGCAGTCTTTTACAATATATCTACTACGGTAATGTTTTGCATGGCTATCCATGTACAACACATACTGAATTGCTTATCTTCTCAGACGGAGTGGGTGACAAGGGAGGAAGGGAATGGATCTGAAAATTGAAGTTTTAAAATTAAATGTTTCTTAGGATGTCCAGGCACTGGGGCTCAGAGATTCACCTTGCCCTAATGGCAAAGTTGAAGGGGATATGGGAGAAGATATGGGAGAGAGCAGATTGGATGAGGGGATATCTAGTGGGACTGCTATTCTGGGGTGGTGGGTAGGGAAAAAATGGGGGAAAAATGTAACTCATAATCTGGTGGAAATGAATGATGAAAACCAGAAGTTAATAATGCATTTGTTTAATTAAAAAATGTTTTTGGACATTTGAAACTTGAAAAGGCTTAGATATATTTACTCTATATTTCATGATTTTTTTTTCTAAATCTGTTATCAACATTCCTCAAATTAAAACAAAAACAAACAAAACAACTACCTGTAAAAAAAGCTTTCTAAAGACTTTTAAAATATAAAATGAAACATAATTTAACCTGTCCAGATATGCATAAAATTATGTATATGCTTAAAATCTATATGCACTTTTGTAAATAAGAGAAAATTTTCCTACATTTGATTCTATTGGTTCATTTCTTTCCTCATACTAGTATTTTCCCCATAGAGAATCAATAACATTTCTCCTTGTGAATATTGTATTTATACAGTAAAATAAAAATTTATCTTTACATGTGTAAAAAAAAAGAGTTGAGAAAAGCCTGTGGTTAAATTCTGATTTTGTCACATGCTCTTTGATAAATTACTCCCTCATGTGAAAATTACCTCTTTCACCTCAAAAATGGGAATTATGGTGGTAATACTCATGCTTCCTATCCTAAAGGGCTATTAACAGAGAGATAATCTGTAAATCTTTTTTTTTTACTTTACCAAATGCTTTACTAACTTCTAGTTTACATCATTCATTTCCGAAAGATTTTGAGGTACAAATTTTCTCACTGTTTTTCCCCTACCCACCACCCCAAAATAGCAATCCCACTGGATATCCCCTCCTCCAATCTGCTCTCTCCCATATCTTCCCTGCTACTCCCTCCAACTTTCCTGTAAGGCATGGTAGAACTCTATGCCCCAGTGCCTGTATATCTTATTTCCCAGTTACATGAAAAATAATATTAATGATAGTATATATATATATATATATATATATATATATATATATATATTTAAAAATTTGATTTTAAAACGTGAATTCCAGATTCATTCCCTTCCTCCCTTCTCACCCACCCTTACTGGGAAGATAAGCAATTCAATATAGGTTGTACATATAGAGCTATGAAAGACATTGCCATAGTGTATATATTGTAAAAGACTGACCATATTTTCTTCCCTCCTATCCCACCTCCCACTTGTTCTATTCTCTACTTTGTTCCTGTCTCTTTTCAAAACTGGGTGCTTCCAACTTCCCTCCCCCACAGCCTGCCCACCCATCATCCCCCCTCTCATCCCCTTCCTTGCTACTCTCCTGTAGGGTGAAATACCCTATTTAGTGTTTATGTCATTCCCTTCCTAAGCCAAATTCAATGAGAATAAGGTTGACCCATTCCCTTTTGCCTTCCTGTTCTTTCCCTACATTGTAACCATTTCCCCATGACTCTTATGTATGAGAGAGTTTACACCATTCTGTCTCTCCCCATCTCCTCTCATTATATTAATCTCTCACCTCTTAGTTTCATCTTTTAAGTATCATCCCTTCCCATTAAATTGGTCCTGTGCCCTCTATCTATGTATACCTGTACACATATATAAACATATCCACATATGTATTCATATGCCTATATACCCTCCTACATAGTCATAAATGTGTGTATACATATATATGTATATATGTATACACACACATTTTTATTCCCATCAACTATTCTTATAGTAAGAAAAGTCTCATAAGTTACAATTATCATTTTTCCATGTAGGAATGTAAATAGTTCAACTTTGATAAGTTCCTTATGATTTCTTTTCACCGTTTACCTTATAATGCTTCTCTTGCTTCTTGTATCTGAATGTCAGATTTTCTATTCAACTCTGTTTTTTTCTTCAAGAATTCTTGAAAGTCCTCTATTCCACTGAATGACCATATTTTTCCCTCAAACATGATATTCAGTTTTTCTGGGTCGGTGATTCTTGGTTTTAATGTCAGCTCCTTTGACTTCCAGAATATCGTAACCCAAGCTCTTTGATCACTCAGTGTAGAAGCTGACAGATCCTGTATTATTCTGATTGTGCTTCCACAATATTCAAATTGTCGATTCCTGGCTGCTTGCAGTATTTTCTCCTTGATCTGGGAATTCCAGAACTGGCCTAGAATATTCCTAGGAGTTTTCTTTTTGGGATCTTTTCCAGGAAGTTAACAGTGGATTCTTTCAACCTCTATTTTGCCCTCTGGTTCTAAAACATCAAGGCAATTTTCCTTGAGAATTTCTTGAAGAACGATTTTTATGCTCTTTTTTTGGTCATGGCTTCCAGGTAATCCAATAATTTTTAAATTATCTCTCCTGGTTCTATTTTCCAGTCAGTGGTTTTTCCAATAAGATATTTCACATTGCCTTCTGTTTTTTCACTTGTTTGGATTTGTTTAATAGTATCTTGATTTCTCATAAAGTCACTAGCTTCCATTTGTTCCAATATAATTCTGAAGGAATGATTCTCTTCAGTGAGATTTTGAGATTCTTTTTCCATCTTGCAAATTTGTCTTTTTAAGGTATTCTTCTCCTCATTGATTTTCTGAGCCTATTTTGCCATTTAAGTTAGTCTATTTTTTAAGATGTTTTTTTCAGTCAGGTTGTTGACTCTCATTTCATAATTTTCTTTCATCATTCTCATTTCTCTTCCCAATTTTTCCTCCATTTCTCTTATTTAGTTTTCAAAATCCTTCTTAAGGTCCCCTATGGCCTGTAATCAGGTCATATTTTTTCTTGGAAGCTTTTGGTGCAGGAATTCTGACTTCGCTTTCTTCCTCCTGTTCCATTCTTTGATCTTTTTTGTCCCAAAAATAGGAGTGTAAAGTTGTATTGCTCTGCTTGCTTTACTTCCTTTGCTTGCTCATGTTGCCACTTAATTACTTGACTTTTGAGCTCCTTACCACAGTAGGACTCTGCTACCAGATAAGGGAGCTTTGTCCCCAAAGCTGGGGTTTTCTCAGCTTCTGAAACTATTAGTTGGCTGCCCTCTCTGAAGCCTCCACATACTCCGGCAAGCTGGCCACACACCCCAGGACTCCACCCTAGACCTAAATCCATATCCAAGCAGGTTAAAGCAAGAGTTATTATCCCTCAGACTGGTTGCTTGGTCCCCCTACAGTCTGCAATCTAGGAGCTGAAGTTGCTACCTGCAGTGGCTGGATGGCTGCAGCACTTCAGCAGCTTCTCCCTCCAGGGAATAAAGGCCAGACCACACTCCCAAACTAATGGATGTCAAAGTCCACACTACTCTTACTTTGTTCTTGGCATCTATGTGCTGATAATTCTGGAAACCCCCACAGTTGCTGGTGATCTGAAGTCCCTCCAGCTGGTGGCTGGCTGTGGCCACCCTGAGGCTACAAACTTGGGCTTGCTTACAGCTTTGCTCTACTTCCTGAGCACTGTGCTGGCTGCTTCCTGCCAGCCTGCCAGGCTGTACTAACTTCTCTGTGTCATTTTGTGGGTTCTATAGTTCCAAAGGTTTTTCAGAGTCACCTTTTACAGGAATTGGAGTAGATGGAAGCTGGAGCAATATGGAAGTCCTATTTCTACTCTGCCATCTTGATTCAGCCCCCTCCATCTGTAAATCTTAAATGCTATATAAATATGAGGTGGTAATATCACCACTGTATCCTATAGAATTCTATAAGGGGAAAACAGAATTTATTATTCATATATATGAATATTAATATATGTGTTATTCATATATATATATATATATATGAATGAAAGGGAAGAGGAATCAGCACAAGACAGCCTTAGCTTCCCTCCAGATTTTTTTTTAAGCAATTGGGGTTAAGTAACTTGCTCAAGGTTACATGGCTAGTCATTATTTATGTGTCGGTGCTCATTTTCTGAGGCCGGATTTGATCTTGGGTCATCCCAATTCCGAGGCTAGCGCTCTTACTCACTGTGCCACCTAGCCGCCCCTTCCCTCTAGATTTTAACAGTGTTGCTTAAAATCATTTTAGCCTAAAGGAAAAAATAAAAACAAAAACCTAGATGAAATTTAGTTCTGTCTTTTAGGGGATTCCTATTGGATAATGGATAAAAGAATGGATTATAGCTCCAACTGTATTCTCTACCACTTCCCTTCATTTTTTGTTTGTTTTGGGGGGCAAACTTTATCCCAGTAAACTGGTTTCCTTCATTCACTCTCAGTTTCCCACTCCCCTACTTCCATGTATATCATCCTATAATGTAGTTCTTCCTCATGTACATATACACACATATGCACATACACACATTATCTGAATTATCTGGAAATTATCTTCATATTCAGCCTGTCTGTTATCTATATATGTACTAAGATACGATATGTTATGATATATGTGTTTGAATTGAGATTTAACAAATTGATGGTAATTTAATAATCAAAAATAGGGAAATAATTTCAAGCACAAGGGACATAGTGTGAGTAGTTCATTTGAACCACAGTTCAAAATTTAAAAAGTCAGTAGGGGAAAATGAATCTTGCCCTACACACAGAAAAGAGCACAAGTTCTAGCACTGAATGCAAATTCCCTTTCATGCTCCATCAAAAATCAGATTAGGAAAGAGTAGCAAAATAAGATGGTTTCACATAACATGGGTGATATTATTTGAATGACTTGTTCAATTTTAATCAAATCCTTGCAAAACATATCAACTTTGAACTAAATATTTTTACGGATGAAGAATTTTCAAAAGTTAACTGAAACTACCCAAGTATTCAAACTGCAGAAATAAAAGGAATATCAGACAAAAGAAGACTATCTGTCTATTATATAATGCCTAGATAGTGCTTATAAAACAGGTTTTACAATTTTATGTACCTGACAAATAAGAAAATATATGCTTATAAAATCATGGAAATATTATAGTGAAATTTCTCAGCGTTAAACAGCAAAGAGTGCCTTTTTAGTAACCACACTATGATTTTCCAAATTTACAAAAATATGGATTTTATTCTTAGGTAACATGTTTATATGAGCCTGAGACCAAACTCTGAACTAGGAAACCTGAGGAAATCTTAATTGCTCTAATTGTTTAGAGCTGAAATCTCATATTTCTGGGGTCCTATTTCCACCCTTGTGAGGTTCAACTCCTTTATTTCTCTTCATCTTTTTGCATCTCATGCTTTATTTTTTATTTACCTATGGATCTAGATGTTTTCCTATAATTCTTTAAGGGTCTGAATAGAACATAACTCCTATTATTTCCCATTCCCCCTACATGACAAGCTATCCTTCTTTTGCTGAGGTTATCTTTTATGCTATTTGTTTTTTAATCAGTTGTTGTTAGCAATTTCCTACAGACTATTTACCTCCATCACAAGTATTTTCATTATTCTTTGGATACCAAGTAGTTTTTATTTTTTCTGAGACTTTGGCTGTGTCATGGTATCTACCCATTTATAATTATCTGGAGAATGCAGATGTTAAAGAGAAAGGCTTCTATGAAAATAAGCATTCTGGGATCATTGAAAGTCTAGCACAAGTCCTCAAATATCATTTAACCAAATTTTCTAATCATTTTTGGCCCAACTCATTGTCAGTCTATCTATTCAAATGTCTGTTCAAAACGTACCAATATAAAGCAATTGGAAGATACATGGTAGGTGTACATAGGACCCATATTACCATTAATGAATGATACATGTATACCCATGCATGTAAATTAAATATTTTGATTTATCAGTGGCTTTTTTATGTAAGTACTCCCTGTAACAGTAGATGACCACTTTTTATCCTCTGATTATCATCCATTTGTGTGATCCTGGGAAAGTCACTTAATCCCATCAGGCCTCAGCTTGCTCATCTGTAAAATGAGATTGTTGAATCAATTCTTTCTGAGGTCCCATCAGTCTATGATCTTCTGATCTACCTATTGTGCTGAAAGCTTTCCTCTGGCTCTTTTATATTTCTTAGAGGACACTACAGCACTCAGGTTATTCTATCTAATCTGTCATTTTTGCTACACATCCAATTCAATTCCTTTTTTAGTCATATGTGTCCTTGATAATGTCATTTATCCCATTTCTTGCACATAACTCATCCATGGCAACAAGCTACAACCTATTTTCACCCACCATCTATCTTTCCATTGCCATCTGAGTCACCTGCAGTTTTGATTCTTCAGAGATAGTTGTATTCCATGATTCATAGCCATAGAGCACCATAGGATATTGATGTTTAAAACATGGGCTTTTGCAGCAGGGAGCAGCTTGCAATCATTGAAAGTACTGTGCAGTTTAAAATATGTGATCCAGCCCATTCTCCTCCTCATTGTCAATCTGTTGTGCCTGTCTAAGATATATGTTCAAAGAGACTGGCTCAGTGGACTTTCTATCCAACAGCATAGCATAACTTGTCAATGTACATTCTTCATTCTTTCATTTTCCCAGAGTGCTTTGTGAGTCCAATTTCTTTTGTGGACCATATTAGTATTTCAGTGCTTGTTGAGGATATTACCAATGGACAATGAGCATGTCCAGAATTGAAAAACGGAGGGAGTAAGGCTTGACTGTGCATGAGAAATTTTCCCATACTTTTTATAAACCCCTTATCTTCCTGAAACAAAAGCTCACCTGTTTAACAGAAATATATTTTTTGGGCAATTCTATATGAATATTAACCATGGACTGATTACTATAGCCCCTGATACACAAATAACTTGGTTCAGTCAAGTAACACTTGAGAGATGCATGGTGATCATGAATAGGTCATAATACATAACTAGTAAAGAAGTATATAAGAGTGGCACCCAAGATGTCAAAGAGAGGGATGACTGTAAAAGAGGGTGGGCTGATTGTGTCCTAGGAGCAAGGGAGAACTGATAAATAGCATACCCTGGTCTGCTGTGTACCAGACAAAAATTCCATTGAATAATATAGATTGCAGGGGCAGCTAGTTGGTGTAGTGAATAGAGAACCGCCCTGGAGTCAGAAGGATCTGAGTTCACATCTGGCCTCAGACACTTAACACTTACTAGCCATGTGACCTTGGGCAAGTCATTTAACCCCAATTGCCCTGCATTCCCCCTTCCAAAAAGCAAATATATATATGGAGAGACAGAGACAGAGAGACAGAGACAGAGAGAGAGAGAGACAGAGAGAGAGACAGAGACAGAGAGAGAGAGAGACACGCAGAGAGAGAGAGACTGCAAAAATGTAAAGTTAATTAACACAGATATATACAAATTGTGAAATATAAGGTAGCTTGGAAAGAACGACACTAGCATATTGTGGCATCAGCAAAGTCTTTACAAAGGTGTCTGAGTTTCTTCTTAAAGGAAGAAAAATGCTCTGTAAGGTAAAGGTTAAAGAGGGAGTATATTCCAGGCATGGGGGATGAGGGTGGCAAAGGTAAGGAGAAAAACAGATGAAGTAGAAGGAAGTGCAGTTGTCTAGATCACAAACTGCTGGATGAGAGGGAACATCCAAAGAAGCTAGAATGACTTACTATGCGGTTAGGTTGTGTATAACTTTAAAAGCTAAAATGGAGGGATTTTATTTTATCTAAAAACCAGCAGGTAAACACTGGACTTAGTTGAGTACAGGAGTCATGTGATTATATTTGTGCTTTAAAAAAATTAGTTTGGTAGCATTGTAGAGTATGAAAGAAAAAGTGGTTAGAGACAGGAGGCAAGGAGGCAAATTAGTAGGTTTTTACAATAATCTAGATGAGAGCCTCAACTGATAGGTAAGTAGAGAGGGAGTCAGGTGTGAAGGGTGCTGTGAAGGTAGAAATGGAAAGATTTGATGATTGATTGAATATGTTAAGTGAGGGGGACTGAGGAGTTGAGAATTATGCTGAGTATAAACCAGCAACAGTAAAAGAATTACTGTGCCTTAAGACAACTCAAGATACCTCTTGAAGACTGGTGGCAGCTAAGTGATGCAGTGGATAGAGCACCAGTACTCAAGGCAGGAATACTCATTTTCATGAGTTAAAATCCAGCCTCAGACACTTACCAACCAAATGACCTTAGGCAAGTCACTTAATCCCATTTGTTTCCTTGTCCTTAAAATGAGCTGTAGAAGAAAATGTCAAACTACTCCCTGATCTTTGCCAAGAAAATCCCAGACGAGGTCATAAATAGGTAGACATGACTGAATAAAAATAGACTGGGAGCCATTTCATGTTTTTTGTTTGTTTGTTTTTAATTTCATAATGGCCAAAATAAAGATCAACCTATTTCAGTTAAGATACTAAAGTTGGTCACCACTTCTACATTCAAAGCCTTTTTAGCTTTGTAGAACCCTTCCAAAGATTGGTTTATACTAGAACCTTGGGTCATTTCTTTTTTCTTTTTTTTCTTTTTTGGTTTTTGGAGGGCAATTGGGGTTAAGTAACTTGCGCAAGGTCACACGGCTAGGTTTTTTGTTTCTGTGTGCGTTAAGTGTCTGAGGCCAGATCCGAACTCAGGTCCTTCTGACTTCAGGGCCCACGTTCTACTCACTGAGTCACCTAGCTGCCCCCGGGTCATTTCTATATAATAGGGAAGATTTGGAAAATTCTTCAGTACAGAATAGAATTCCATCACTGGGAAAGAAAAGAAACCTATTAATAATTCCATTTCTTCTTTTATTAAAGTTTCATGTTCATTTTATTTACTATTTGTCAATAGTTATTTTTACAAACTAATAATTTTCCCAACCTGCTGCAAAGGTGCTTGAAAATGTTGATATTACCAAAAGGAAGGTGGTAAGGAAGTGTGTTTGGCCTTTCCAAAGCTATCTGGGTTTTGAATTTATGAAATGTTTATCGCCAAAAAATGCAAACTTTTAGGAGCTATCTCTGTAAAGTATAATTTCTTTCATTTCTGATCACCAACAATACAAACCAAAACATAATCTCTATTCAGCAAACTAAGAAAAAAAGTCTATATAAATTTTGATGAGCAACCCTCACCATCCAGGGGCAGGGAAATGTTTAATAACATGCTTTTTGAAAACCTATCATACACTTTTAAGTTTAATTTGCATTACTAATATTTTTCCATCATGTACTTAGTTCTAGAAAATCAACAAAACACTAAATCAAACCCTGATTTGTAGCATTTGTTGATTTCTTAGGTAGAAATATTCACAGTGGGAATTGCACAATAGGCTATGAATTTGTACAAGCTAGCTCCAGTATACCACTATCTCACTCTTAACCCCCACCCCCTGCCCCAAATGTCTTTGGGCAATAAATAGCTAACAAATGGCTGTTACTTAGTCTCGAGTGTTGTGGTACTAGCATTTACCTACTTTTAGAATTAAAGTGAGGCAAAACTCTTTACATAAGTGTGCCTGCATTCTTTCATCTATAAATGAGAGAATTGGACTCATTGGTCATTAAGCTACCTGCTGTAATCTCATGAATTTTAAGAATGTCCTTCAGCACAAAGTAAATGGAGATACATCAGTATTATCTAGTGAGGGGGATAAGATTTGAAGTCAGGATATCTGAGTTCTAGTTCTAGTTCCACCATAGGTTTTGTGATTTGGGGCCCATCTCTGTGCCTCAACATAATGTAGGGATGGAGTTAACCAGTCTGAAGCAGCTGCAACTAAGCAAAACATACTTAAAACTTTTCAATTAATCATATTTGATTAAGTTAATTCGGGTGGGTTCTTCATCAAGATGGGGAGAGAGATGGGAATAGAGCAACAGAAGAGAGATCTTAGTCAACTACTGAAGTGGAATGGTCAGTATAAAAGTTACATTTGTTGTCTAGAAAATGTACATGGTAGAGAGAATATGTTCTAATTCCATACAGTACAAAATCTCAGGAGTTTAGCATAAAGGAACAAGGGCTGTGTTTGGGGGTCATGAGACTAGAGTTCAAAATCTTAAATTCTGCCTGACATGGGTTAAAAAATGCTAGATTTGGGGTCAGGGACAGTAGTTAAATCTCATATTTTCCACTTAACTGTATAATTTTGGCACTTTAAAAAATCTTTCCTTGCTTCAGTTTCCTCATTCATAAAATAAAAGGAAGTATTCAAAGATCTGCCATGTGGAGAAAGGATTAGACTTGTCCCCAATTTTTCCCCAGAGGCCAAAATAAAGGGGAAAATGGGTTGGAATTACAAGGGGGTAAGTTTATGTATGATGTCAAGGGAAAAGAAGCTTCCTAAAAAGTAGATGTATCCATAAGTGGAATGAGCTCCCTTAACAGGTGGTTGATCATTCCACTATCCCCTTTGGAATACTTCAAGCAAAGAGTGGATAACCACATTTATGGTATATTGTAAAAGAATAATTTTGTTCATGAACTTGGAGTAGATGGCTGCTCTAGATTTATGTAGCTATCAAATTCTATGATTTCATGAGTAGAAGACTTTAAGGGCGTTACCTCTAAAGCCATCATTCTCTGAAGGAGAAGAGGACCTGGATGTCTGAGCCACACTTAACAAAGAGCTGTCAGGTATACAGTTATCTCTTTAATAACTTTCAAGAATAGTATCACAGAAGGATTCCTGTAGCCCAAAAGCAGTATATCATGGAAAGAATACCAGGCTGGCAGATAATGACTAGAGTTCTATTTAATTTATTACTAACTAGTTAGTTTTAGAAATTTGGTTAAATAATTTAATCTCTCTGTGTGTTTTTTCATTTCTAAAACAAGGTTAGGGACCAAACCTGTGTTATCATCAGTATAGAGAAATCCCAGATGATGGAACTCCCTCTACCGATATATGTTTGCTCCTTCTCCAAAACTTTTATAGATTTTTCTAGAATACCGAGAAGTTAAATGAGTCCCCCAGAGTCAAACCACCAATAAGTACTAGAGGATGAATTTAAGTCCAGGACTTTCTATCTAAAGAACTTTCTCTCTATCTACTTTTAAACTGTGTTGTCTTATTATAACATAAGAAAATTACTTTACATTCTATTTTGTTCTATAATTGTGTATTCATTTGATTATTATAATTGTAGCTTTAGCTTCTCCATTAACTAATGGAAAACAATATTAACAAAGATCAAATGACCTGATAGGAAGAGCATTGGTTTAGGATCAAAGTACCTTGGGATCTGGTCCTGGGGCTAACATGAACTGAACAACTTTTTTGACTTTAAGCATGACATTTAGTCTTGCTATGACTGAGTTATCTCTTTGTCAAATGGGGCGAGGGTGCTAGTTCAATTTCATAAGTTTCTATGCTCTTACAATAAACAATTTCAGCAACATGCAGAACAATCCAACCCAAAGGACATCAATATTCATAGATTCGCTTTTATTTTATATGAAATTAGAAAATGGATTTCTTTTAGTTTCATCTATAATATATACTTGCCAATGTATCATAATTTATTGAAATATTTCATGGAAAAATTAGAAAGCATTAGATAATAAATTTGTTTCCTAAGACTTCAATTGCACTGCAATAGCTTCTGATACTAGTTCAAAATTCATATTGTTGATTTAGACATTCAAAAGAAATTAAAATGTTCAAATTTTGGAAGCAATCGGTCTAGGGATTTGATGACTTTTTTTCTTGAATGGATTAGCACTTTTTGAAAAAATATGTGTCCAATTGAAATGCAAATCAAAGTATGTTAAAATCCAGACAGAAATTGATGTGTTCGGTCACCAGTATTTTTACTTTCTCACTAATATGATAATAATTAAGCTGAAGTTAATTTTCCCCAACTTTTTTGTCATTATACTTTATATGTCATGATTTTCCCCCCTTTTAAATGTTAATATTCAGAGAAGAGAGGCTTTGTGGTTTAAAAGGAAAATACACTTGACAGCTTCCTACTGATCATGCCTTCTCTATACAATTTTTATTTCACTTTCAGCAAAATACTGTATTTTCTTTGAAGGGCTATATTTGGCAATGCAGGTATAGCCATTATCATTTATTAAAACACTACCAATGCATTAATCAATAACTAGGCTTTTTTTTTTTTCCAGAGCTGACTACTTATCCTTAGAACAGAGTAACCTTCAGGCCTCATCATTAGCTTCAATACATTGAAGACAGTATGTAAATTTTGGGGAGGGAGGTTACATGACTATGCTTTGGTTCCAGATTTTGCTCATTGGAGCTTAAAATATTTAATAGTTAGAAGACTAAAAAAAATGTCTTTTTTTTTCTTCTTTTTTTTCCAGCCTGGTGTTCTGCCTCAAGGTGAAAATTGTGAAGATAGCACAAAATGACACCACTGCTACCTGTCAGAATGAAGTTACAAGGTGAAAATGACCTTGTTATTTGATCACTGAATATAGTCAATAAATAGTCAGGAAGATAAAAAGAAAAACTGTTTTGTGGAAAAATATATGCCTACTTTTTTTTATAATATCACAACCTAAAAAGGGAAGAGTGAGGTGGAACAAACAAGGAAAATAAAACTCTGTAAGTCAAAATCGAATGTACTTTTAAGACTGGTCCAAATATTGAAAGTAAAAATTAATTATGCCAGTGATTTTGCATTATATATGTTTTTGGTGAAAAATCTAGGTATTATTTAGGAGCTAAAGGTATTTGAAATGTAACCAATACTAATAGGGTTAAATGCTTCATCTACTGGGCTTAGGTTTATAGCTACCTGGGAAAAATCAAAGGAAGACTGAAAGCTGATTAAAAAAATTAAAAAAAGAAATATGACTCTAGTGGAATAGTTCCAGTATAGACTTATGGCCCAAATCCACATAATTATTGCATTATAGCTGTAGGTTTCTCTCAAATTCAAGGGAGATAAACAAGCTGAAGGGAGGTTTTGTTTATGAAGAATTTTGCTGCAGCAGCAAGAGTTTACCTGTCACTTATTTCCAATGGAAAGAGGTAGATGCATGATCATTGTTATTGCTCTGATCCCACAAGCATCTTCATCTAACATCTCCAAAACCAGAGAACTATTGCACATATTGAGCCTTTTTCAAGTCTTGTAGTAAGAAAAGCAGGTCAGTCACAGCAAAATTTTTAATTTGACAGGGATGACAAAAATATGTAGAGCTCTTTAAGTGCTGTCATAGCCATCTATTATGCCCAAATAATTTGATTTTAGTATTTGCTGAGTTAAAAAGTATTATTGCATGCTTACCTTGGGTTTTCATTTACATAATTGGATCTTTGCATGCCCTGTATTGTGTGACACACTCATTTGATTACTGTTCATTTTTTTTCTGCAACTCCAAAGCAGCATCTAAAAGAACCTGCATATTAACAATTTATTTTATCATGCTTTATTTCAAGTAGTCAAGTCACAGCCATTGTTACCCTTTTCATTATCAAGGTTGTTAAAAGGCACTTGTTTTAGGCCTCTGTGAAAAAGGCAGAGCTAAAGTAATATGTTTATGTTATGCTGAGTATGAACAATGAAGCACGTTGTGCTTATACACAGAGTGGGGTTAACATCTCTGAAAGGCAAGAGGGAGGGACATCTCTTCTGCAGGTTGGCTCTGGGAAAAATATGAACTAGATCAAGACTGTCTTCAAGGGACTTTCCTTTTCTTGCTAGCCTACCTCCCCTCTCAGCCAACACACACTACAGAATACTGAATACTGAAAAACTCCAATCCTCAAGGCCTGCTTTTCCTGATCAATCACTCTCATGTCATCTTCTTTTAATCAATCAACAAGAATTTATTAAGCATCTACTATGCAAACCACCTAAGATTTACTGATATATTAAAATTTTACCATAATCTTGTAATCACAAGCCTGGAGGTTCAGTTGATTCTAGCTAGTTGTTTCAAAATGAATGGATTTAGAACTGCAGGGGCATAGATACAGGCACCCAGACATTAACCAATCAAATCTCTGCATTTTACAAAATAAGAAAAAAATAAGGCCTAATGATGGCAAAAACCCAAGGTTACAGAGCTGGAATTCAAATGCACCTCCCCTGACTCTAAATCTAGAATTCTTTCCACTGCATCATTATTTCCTTCTACCTTGTAGACTTTCAAAGCTTCTTCTCCTGTATTTTGTGTCTTCAGGCTTAGGCTTTTTTTTCTTTTTTTTTTTAACTCCTGATGGGTTTACTCCTGGAACAGATAACATTTGGTTAAGTCCTATGTGCCACACTTTCAGAAGAACATTGACATACTGCACACCAGCCAAAAGAGGTCACCTGGGAACCCAAGGCAGGTCTCAACTTCTGTTCTACAGGAGACCTATTTCTTTCTCTTTCTCTAGACATAGTTGCAATCTACTTGTTTATGACAAAGGTCTGGTAATTGTAGTGAAGACAATAACAAAGAAGGGATAGATAATTCTTTACTTTAGATACTAGAAAACCATTTTTCAGCCAAGAAGACTGAGAAGGAATCTTATAGCCAGAGTCAGTCTAATTGAAAGGTCCTACCCAGGAGACCAAGCCATACAAAGATTGATCGAACATATTATCTTGGAAAGGAAAATACTTCTGGGACACATGATACCTATCTTAGAGGCTCTAAAATGTGTCACATGGAAGAATAGAATTAGTCTGGTTGGGCCACAGGGCAGAAATAGGAGCAATGGGTAGGAAATGAAACAAAACAAACTCTTCCTCATGTAAGGTTAAATTGCTTACCAAATTAGAGCTGTCCAAAAAGAGAAATGGCCTTCCTCAGGAAAAAATTGGAATCACTTTCCATGGACTAAACATTCAGTTTCTCAGATAAATTAATCCATTCTGATATACTAATAGACATGACTTGAGCAAAGTTCCAAAAGATTCCTTTCTGTCTTAAGTAGTATATATTGATTTTAGCCTAAAATCATGAATGTCCATTAGAAAGGAAGTGGGTTACTACTATAGGCAGGAAGATATTTGGGAATTTACATGAGCTCTTCTCCACTTAAGGGAAGCAATCCTTCAGTGTAATAAGGGATTCCAAAGTAATCGCTCAGTGTACCAAGGAGTATTTCAGGCATTGTTGAAACAAACAAACAAAAAAAAAAAACAAAAAAAACAAAACAAAAAACCCACATTATTTCAAGGTCTCCAGATCCTAGTCACAGGTTATATTATATTAAATAAATAAAGTACTAGAACATTACAAAACTTTCTCAGTGGAATATTGGCTGGAAATTGGGCTAACCCTACACTTCAACAACCCACTCTAGAAAACCAAAATAAGTTCAAAATACAATACATACAAGACTTATATGTAGCTGAATGGACAGTCCAACGAGTCTATCAATGCCTATATCTTGATCATATGCTATAGAAATACTCTGGGAAGGACCCACAATTTCATTATAAGGGGAGATAGGGTTAGATTAAATTTGGGAAATTAGATAACATTTTCAATTATTATAAACTTTTAGTGCTATAAAACTGCATCTTTTTCTTTTAAATCTGAATATCATCATGGTTATGCTATATGGCTGTGAATCATGGAACACCATGATGTCAGAAGAATCAAAATTGCAGAAAGGTCAAAGAAAGTCAAAAAGTAGAAGTAGTATAATAACAGCTGTTAACAGTGCACAAGAAGTATTATCAAAGGCATCATGGAGGCTATCTCTAAGCCCCCTTTTTCCCCTCAAAAAAGGAGATTAGGTAGCAATATAAGTGAGGTTAAATGAAAATAGAGAGATAGCTCAAGTGTTACATAAGTTTGCTTGATATATTAAAGCAACTAGGGTTTGCCTTTAAGGCATCAAGTGACTCCTGGGAAATCACACAGGATAGGAAAGAATGAAGGACTTGCAATTTGTGCTGTAAAGTGAATTTCCGCACTGAAGAGGTCTCAGATCCATTTACGAGTCTGAGTAATGCAACTTCCTGCATCTCTTCAATAACTCTACACATAGATGTACATCTATCTTTCCTCTTCTGGAAAGCCTTCAGTGGCATTTTATTGTTTACAAAATAAAATTCAAGTTCATTTGTCTGACACTCAAGGCTCTCCACATTCTGATATCTGGATTTTCATTCTGATATCATTTTAAATTCCCACAAAGTCTATATTTTTGCCAAGATGGTCTACTTTCTGCTCTGAAAACATGCCTTGTGTTTTCTCTAATATTTACTCACTCTTTTCTTTTGCCATGGGTGTCCTTTATCCCCATCCAAACCCAATAATTCCACCCCATCCTTAAAACTAACACAAATGTCACCTCATCCATGAAGCCTTCCATTATCATGACTGATACTACTTTTCCTGTTTGACTTCACAATAATTCATTCATTTTAGATAATTCTTACCTGAATATATTATATTCTTGGCACAGTACCTGGCATATAGTAAATACTTAATACATTTTTGGTTAAATGATTGTATTTGGGAGTTCTCTGAGTGCTTTATAGAATAGAAAATTGTGTATATGGGTAGCGAATTTCTTATCTGAATTTAGTTTCTCCCTCAGGTCCTAGCACTTATTTCTGCACAGAAACTAAAATTTTGTTGAATGAATATGAAGCCTGTACCTACCTTCTCCAATGACCCTAGACTTCTCACCGTTATGCCTTTACATATGTCACACAATGGTAATGGACTGGTACTGTATTAATAATCAATGACTGATTAAACCAGAGAAGACCATGGGAAGTAAAATGGATAATTTGATTACATTAAATTAAAAAGATTTTATGCAAATGAAATCAATGCATCCAATGACTAGAAGGAATTCAGGAAACCGGGGGAAATACTATAGTAGTGTCTCTGATAAAGACCTCATTTCTCAAATATATAGGGAGCTAAATAAAATTCATAAAAATAAGGGCAGCTAGGTGGCACAGTGAGTAAAGCGTCAGCCCTGAAGTCAGAAGGACCTGAGTTCGGATCCGGCCTCAGATACTTAACACACACAAACAAAAACCTAGCAGTGTGACCTTGGGCAAGTTACTTAACCCCAATTGCCCTCCAAAAAAAATTCATAAAAATACAAGTCATTCCTCAATTGATAAATGGTCAGAGGATATGAACAGACAGTTTTCAGTTGAAGAGTTCAAAGTTACATATATATATATATATATATATATATATATATATATATATATATATATATATATATATATATATATATATATATATATATATATATATATATACATTTTTTAAAACACCTCTAAATCAGATTAGAGAAATGCAAATTAAAACAACTCTGAACTACCACCTCACTTCTATCAGATTGACTAATATGACAGAAAGGAAAAATGACAAATGTTAGAAGGCATGTGGAAAAATTGGGACACCCATGCAATCTTGATATAGTTATAAAGTAGTTCAAACAATCATGAGAACAATTTGGAACTATACCCAAAGGGCCATAAAATGTGCATACTGTTCCACCCAGCAATATCCTTTCTATATCTGTATCCCAAGAAGATCAAAGGAGAAGGAAAAGGATGTATACATACAAAAATATTTATAGCAACTCTTTTTGTGTTGGCAAGTATTGGAAATTGAAGGAATGTCCCCCAATTGGGGAATGGCTAGACAAGTTGTGGCATATAAATATAATGGAATAATATTGTGCTATAAGAAATAATTAGCAGGATGGTTTGAGAAAAATACTGGGAAAACCTACATGAACTAATACAAAGTAAGAGAACGAGGAAAACATCATATATAGCAACAGAAATTTTGTCCATTCTGATCCATTTATGATCCAAGACAATTTCAAAGGACTTCATTTTTTTTAATGTTATCTACCTCCAGAGAGTGATACAGCTTGAATGCAAGTTGAAGATTTTTAAATTTTTCTTGTATTTTTCAACATTAATATAGAAAACCTTTTTGTAATTTCACATGCATAATTGATATCACATATTTTGTTTTCTACAGGGGTGGAGTGATAGAAGAAGGGAGAGAGAGAATTTGCAATTCATTTTTAAATGATAAATATAAATAAATTTATTTTAAAAATAAAAAATAAATCAGTGACTGTAATACACTATATGAAGCTCCTATCTCCAAAACTTCTTGGGAAATAAGAGAAAAATAACTAAAATATCTGAGCACTAGGGATTATAACTCTTTACCTTGGTTAATGATTTAATGTTCCTAACCTTTAAGAGCACAGTAGCCACTAGCAGAGACTAACTTTTCCATATATAAGGAAAGAAATTCAGATAAGACCTTCCTTTTAAACAGATAATTCTCTAATTTATAGTATGGAAACCAGGGATAAATATGTGCATATACTTATTATGTAAATGCAAAACATCATTGTGATATATATCTATATAAACTCCTATTTCTAACAATCTCTGATCTATCTATTAATAAAGCTAACTTTGTTCTGTGTTTAGTATAAAACACCAAGTATTATAACTAGAACACAATACTATCTTAAAAAAAAAAAAACAGAAATGCCCTTTGAAGATTAAGAGGGAAGGTAAAATCTACAAAAAAAGTAAAAATACTTTTACTGTAGCCTGTCTACATGGCTAAACTATTTATTTGTTTATGTGGAATATGTTTCCTTTCATATGCATATCTTTACAACTGTAGAATAAATACAGGAGGAAAGCAAGTCTACCCCTTTCTCATTATTAAGAGATATGATTCTTGAAATGCTAGCAGTAATATTAAGAAAAGGAAAGGCATAAAGATAGGCAAAGAGAACAAAAATCTAGCCCAATTTTCTGCTGCTATTGATGATAGTGATGATGACAGTTGATATTTATATAGTACTTATTGTATGTCAGGCAATGTGTTAAGCACTACAATTATTATTTCATTTGATTCTCATAGTAACTCTAGGAGGTAGGTACTATTATTATCCCCATTTTACAAATGAGGAAACTGAGGCAAAACTGAGGGGGATAAGTGACTTGCCCCAGGGTCACATAGCTAATAACTTCCTCCAGGTTGGATTTTAACTAAGGTCTTTCTGACTCCAGGCCCAGTGCTCTATCCTTTGTGCCACTTAGGTGTCTCTAGTGATATACTTAGAAAATCACAGGGAGTCAACAAAAATGATTGGTTTCACTGACTGACGGTTTTTTTTTATGGAAATTATTATTTGTTATATTAGATGACCCAATGGGAGGAGAGAGATAGGATACAGATGGAAATTTTGTTGATGTGAAATAAATCAGTACAACATTTTTTTTTCTCTTCTTTCATTTTCTCTTTAAAAAATAAACCTTTCTCATAAGACATAGCTCTCTAGGAAGGGCTGAAGATAAGGATAAAGATGAAATCCAAGTGATATACCAACAAAAGACATGAATAACAATCTATTTTTTGTAAAAGACATAGCTAAAATCATCCATTGTAAATGCCCTGACTTGGTCTTCAATCTATGTAAAAGTATATCTGAAAATTGTAGGAATATTTTTTTTTCTGAAAAACAAAATCCCCAGAAATCAGAAAGAAATGAGTGATTTTTATATGTGGGGAAGTGCTGGTTCCTATGAGCTTAATCAGCACATAAATCAACAAACAGTTAATTGAGCACTTCCTTTGTCCAAGGCTCTGCAGGGAACACAAGGCTATAAAAGCAACCTATTTATTTTAAAACATAGTATTTGCTTTGAGGGACTTAAAAACTGGTGTGCAAAGCTAAACTTCCATTCTTAGAAAACTAATTCACAATATATAAAAATATGACTATGCATGATGAAAATATCATATGTGCTAAATTAACTCTACATATATTAACACGTGTTATAGTGAGTTTGGGGTGTAGAAGAGATGGCTTTGAAGTCATTCTGGTAAAACTTCAGGTGCAGTATGATATGGGCCTGGTTAGAATCTGGATCATCAGAGAAGAGACATTATTATAAAGAACAGCACAACTCAGAACTATATGACAAACAATTGTGTGTTAGCATTCCTCCATTCTTGTTGAAAATATAATCATTCATACTGTAAAGGCCTTATACAAGCCTGCATCTATGTATACACGCATATATACACATGCGTTCATGTACACAACATATGGATATGTAAAAACATATGCAAATATGCTTGTGTATATGTTCATTACACCCTATACTATATTATTTATCTTTTGTTTAGAAATGCCTTCGATATGTTTTGGTTCAATCATTTGACTGAATCTTTAAGCACAACTTATAAAGTGGATGTTCTATATCAGAGCTATAAATGCAATATGGCTGTGGTGATTAAGCCAAATAACAATTCTAATTCCTCTGACTTTATTAGAACAGCCTTATTAATACAACTAACCCTTTTGTAGTTCCTTGTTCTTTCAAAGCTTATTCCCCTTTATTTGATTAATGCAATTGTGTGATTTTTGAAACCTACAGACTTTCACAATTGCTACTAACAAGCAGTAAGCTCCTGAAGAGAACAGTATCTGCTAACAGTGAAATCACCACAGGTCTATGTATGTGGGGGAAAACTCTTTTTTTTCCTTAAGCTTACAAGTTGCTCTGTTATGCTGGAATAGACTTCCTTTGAAGGTGAGATATATTTCTTGAAAATCAGATTTTGCCTTATTTGAACTTCAAAATGGCAAAAAAAAAACCCCCACAAATCAAGGTTCATATGTTTGATAATGCAATTCAGCGTTATAATATCATATTAAGAGTATTGACTAATTGCATCTAAAGCCTGCTCGAATGGAGTTCAACTCTTATTTCTGACCATTACTACCTGTGTGACTTTGGAAAATTCACAGCCTCCTTCCCTCTCAGCTGTCCAGTGAAGGGGTAGGAGAATTACATAGAATGTGAAGACCCTTTGAAATCTCAATCTATGATCCTATGATCCAATTTGCCAGCGAAGCATGTGGATATAATTGAAAAGGCAAAAGGAAAGAATTTATTCCTCAGATAAAATTTGCTTGTCTTTCTCCCCAATCTCATCAACAAAATGCATAAATGTAATAACAGTATATTTAACTCATACTGAAACATAGAAACTTGTCTTATTCTGTAATTTGGGCCATTTTTATACATAATGATGAATGAGAAAGCTACTAATAACAACATGAACTTTAATGATATCTGATGTTCTAGGTGCTCTCTTTTGCACTGGCATTGACCCTGGCAAATTCATAGGTTAACACTTTTAAATATATTTCTCTACTCTGTGACCCAAGGTGACATTTAATTTTGCAAAATATTTTTCATTACATTTCATTAATATGTATCACTATGGTATATCTGAATATTATCATTGGGTTCCTTGAAGATGGCAGTGACCTCTACCCTTCCATCTTCCCAAAGTCCCTACAGGTTACTAATGTTTTCAGAATGAGTTCAGCATTCTTGATTACAGTAGTAAGAATGAAACCTGGAAAGCAAGGAAAGAGTTCATCTGACAGTGCAAGAACATGTGGTGTGAAATCATTGCAAGAAGAAGGACAAGGAAATAAATGAAGGGAGGTATTTATTAGTTCAAAATAAATTTATTAAAGAACTATTATATGCAAATCACCATGCAAGATGTAGTTGGGATAAAAAGATAAAGCAAGGTTCCTCTTGCCTGGGAACAAAAAAAATATAGGGAGGAGATTAGATAAACATGTATAGGTGTATATTATATATAAACATATAATATAGATATTATGTGATAAGCACAAGCAAAGTTATCTTTGTGTCTGTAACACATATTAGGAAATTAATAAATACTGGTTGACTGATATACTGTTGAAGGCTATTAATAAAGCTTCATGAAACAACAAACATTTGAAATGAGCACAGGTATTGGATATGAATTCAACAAATAGATTTATATCAGGTGGGGTAGCATTATATATTTAGACAAGAGCATAGGAAAAGTATAGTATTAAAAAAACATAAGACACATTCATTCAACAATGTAGTTTGTTGCAGAACATAAAATAAATGTAGATGGTGAAGCAAGTGCAATGGCAAGCAAATAATTACTTCGTGCCTTGTTTCAGCTACTTAATTATTTAGTGTCTTGTTTCAGTTAGAGTTTCTTTTGAGCCTTTCCCATGCTTATATCAAGTCTTTGTTAAGAAACAGAACTTTTGAAACCCACAGTGGGAGGAATTTGCTGATGCAACAGAAAAGGGTGGAACAAGGAGGAGCTAATGTCCATATATAAGGAGAAGACCAAGCTGGGCAAAAGCAGAACTGAGAAGGGGAATGGTTGTAGAGGCCGGAATTCTGTTTTTCGGTTCTGTCTGTGTTGATTTTTGTTTGTGATACTTTGTACAGAAGGCTTGGGACCTCACTGGAAGCCCTGAAAGAGGATTTTCTTGTTGTCTGTTTACAGAAGTCCTGGAGGAGGGTTTCAGGGGTCTTGACACCATACTGATGATTGTGTTTAATTCTCAGACCTTGTTGGTGGGTCTGTGTTCATTTCACAGGCAGATAGTGAATTGATGATAGTGTCAGCAATGTGTACAAATGTTGTTTTTGGCTCTGTTAAGCTTTGTCTTCCCAGAAACAGAAACTGCAAAGGACTTGAGGTGGACTGGACACACTGGGAGCTTCAGTATGGACCTGGATGAGGAGCTGGATGAGGAGCTGAGAGCTGCTTACCTGTGAATCCAGGTAACAACTGAGTAGATTCAGGCAGGAGCTGGACCCATGGAAGAGGAATCCTGGAATTTGGGAGCCAGCCTCAAGTCAAGATGAAAAGACTTTTCCTTAGGTACTTAATGCTGACTGAGAAGATTATGATTTACTGTGGCCTATGGGTGGGAGACCTTTAAACTCTGTACTTTGTAACTCTTAAGGATGACCGAATTAAGGATGATTGGAAACCAATCTCCACTTAAGAAGAAAGAAGGCTTTTTGACAGAGAGATTAAGACAATGTAACCTGGGGTGGAGAACTTTTACCTTTGTACTTTGTGTCTCTTAAGGAGGCTTGATCCTTAAGGATGATTGTGTTAAGGACTTAATGACATCTTTTGTTTAAAGCTATGTGGCCACTTTGGTGAAAACTGTATGACCACTTTAGTGATAAATTGTTATAACATTGTGAATAATGTACTTTGGTTCTGTGAATGTTTTGCTTTAATTTACTGCTGTATAAATAGAGAATTCACTATATTATGTGATCAGAACCTTAGAGCTATCCATAGCAGCTATCCAGGACTCTCTGGAAAGCTGCTCATGCTTGACTCTACAGCAAGGTATAGTAAAACTACCATACTCAGTAAATGGCTTTTTTAGTTTGTTTTCTCATTCTTTTATTGTCTTATTCTTTCAAACACTGTCAAAAATTGTTCTTATAAGTTATATTTATTTAATAAAATAGATGGAAGAACTCTTTATCCTACCCAATGAAGGCAAAAATCATGGAAAAAGAACAATTAAATCAATTAAATTCAAGGTCAGATGAAAGACTCACAAATGAGAGTTAATTCAGTAGATAAACATTTAGTGAGAGGACAAGAAAGGAGTTCTAAAATTATCAGGGTTCAGTGATGAATAATTTTCCAGAAATCAGAATGGAAGATGCATTCTTTTCTTCTCCATCCTTTCTCCTTCCAGTAACAGAACACCTGCATTGCCAATTAAAGTCTTCCCAATTCTGAATCAGGACCCTTCTCCCTGAGTTGCAGACAAAAGGTATATTTCAATGGATTTTAACCACTTTTACCTTCTCCAAAACAAAACAAAACAAAATTTAATCAAGGCTCTCCACCCTGGAAATTGAATTCCAGAGAAAATATAAATAAGTTTAAACAGCAATTTATATGTGATACAGATTCAGGTCACCAGAACCAAGATCTAACTAGTCTAGCTGGTAATCGAGAGCCTTCAGAAGCAAGTACCAATACAGGTCTAAAACTAATTGCTCCAGTTAATAAACAAAAGTTCGTTCTTTCCGCATTTGCTGATCCTGGTAGATTATTTTTTTTTTCAATTGTTAGTGTCTACTGGAGAGCACACAATCCAAGTAAATGGACAGTGTTTCTTGTCTAAGTGTCTGTAGTGGGTGCTGCTGCTGAGGCTGGCTAGATAGTGACAAAAGTTGGAGTATTTTCAGATTCACATTCCATTACTTTTCTTATTTTTGCATCATTCTCTTCTCCTATTTCCAGTGCAGACACCATAGTTAGTGATTGTCTTATTGCAATATGACCTGGATACCAGAGGAGGTAGATGTAGTGTTGTCTAAGCTACATAGGGAGGTAAGGGGATAGAAGCAGTGATAGCTTCATCAACATGGGGTGTGGGCTGGGTGGTCATGAAGCAAGCTTGGGTCCTCAGTGGTATCAAGGCATAGGCAGCTAGATGCCTTGTAGAGGGTAGTGATAGTCAGTCATCCAATCAATAACTTTATTTATTAATTAACTCATTAATAACTTAACTAACTTAATAAATAAGCACTTACCATGAGCTAAGGTAAAAGATTGTTTCTGCTGTCAAGAAGCTCATTGGCTAATCTTGGAGAGACAATATATAAATAATCATGTATAAAATCTCTGCAATTATACAGTCCTCCAATTAGAGGAGACAAATAATATTTAAAAAGTTAATACTAAAGATATCAACAACCACCATAATCAAAGAATGGTTATGTAACCATTTAGCATTAAATCATATATACATATAATGGATTATATAGAAAGCATGTATATAATTGTATATAGATAGATAGATAGATAGATATAGATATAGATATATAATGTGTATATGTATGCATGTATATAGAGTGGTCTATATAAAAGTGTGCAGGTAAAATGTGTGTGAATGTATATAATAGTCAATATAAATTTGTAGTGCATATAAAATATATATGTATACATACATATGTTGCCATATTGTAGTACATGTAAAATAGATGTATGTAAAAATATATGCATACCTGTATGTATGTATGTGTATACACACACATATATAGCTGTATTCAGACTTTGAGTAGTGGGATAAATTTCACCTGAGCTTAATATACTGAGTTAGAAGACCATTTATTAATTCATTTATCTAGTTATCCTAATTCAATATTGTATATAACAAAGTATGTCAATAGTATCAACTCTTCGTTTATCTCACATGAGAGTAACTGTCAGCCATTTATTAAAAACCATTTCAAACCACATTAGAAATATCATATCTCTGTGCTCATGCGAGAGATTTTGCAAAGCATGTTGTGTTGGCCAAAGAAAATGAAAGGCTTTGTTTTCATAGTAAAACAAGTGAATAGAACCACCAATTGTACTCACCTGGAGTAAAACATTATTTCACCAATATTAAAGATCCACCATCCCTACTTTATAATAATTTTTAATTCTACTGTATAATTCTAAGTGCTTATGTATGAATGCCAAATAAAACCATACCGAAAGGCATATTGGAATGAACAGAGCATCCTTCTGTTTGTCCACAATGCATATAAAATACATTTATGTCCTTTCTATTAAATAAACAAAAAACCTTCTTAGTTCCTCACAATGTATTAGAAACCATCTAGTAGAGCTGAAGCAACGTGCAGGACCAATAATAAGTCCTAATTGAGAATTAGAGGTTTCATGAAAACTTGTCTAATCTCCCTGTGCCATGATAATAATAAGACTGTAAATTGTAGTAAAACAGAAATTAGTCCCTGAGGCTTTGGCCAAGAAACACTTCACTGGCCTCATAGGTTCTACATTGAAACAAAGTCTCATAAATGGAGTACCTTATTTCCTATATGGACACTATAGCTCATATTTATTTTTATAAAATGAGGGCTTAGAAAAATAATTAAATAATTTAAAAATAATTAAAAGAATTTCTCTGGAAAAATAGAATTTGATATCACTCACACCCAACAAGAAACTAAACTGTAACTGGTATGAAAAGGTACAATCAGTCCATTTTGCCTTGGGTTTTCTTAGTATATTAAGAAATGTTTGCATTGGGATTTTGACCTCCAGGATTAGACCTATATTATTTAGGATCTATCAAATTCCCTTGAGGTATGAGACCACGGTCTCAGTATAGACAGCCATTGGAATGTGGAACAAAAATCACTGGATTTAAATTCAAGAGACAGAGTTTAAACCCTTCTGCCTCTGATACTAATGATTTGCACAATACTGGCCAAGTCACAATACCTCTATGAACGTGAATGCCTTTATCCATTTTTATATAGATTTGGTGATTTCATTGGTGTATGGACTTTCATGTGTGGAAGCTAATCTGTAATTTATAATATTAGAGCATTTTCTGAAGCATTTAGAGAGTAAAGGACCTGTCCATATCCAGCTGATTAGTACACATGAGAGGCAGTAATCAAATCTATACCCATGTTTTCCTAACCCAAAACTAGATCTCCAAGAATTACATTGTACTACCTCTTCTTTATCCATAAAATGGTCCTCATTCAAAGTTGAACTAGAAGATTAATTGTGGTAATATGTAGCACAATTTATAAATCCTAAATAACTATATAAATGCAGGCACTCAATAATATTTTTTAAAAAAAGGAAAATGGGGGGCAGAGCAAAGATGGTAGAGCAAAAGCAGGAACTCACAAGAGTTCTCTCCCAAACCTTTCCAAATACCTGAAAATGTATTCTAAACAAGTTCTTGAGCAGCAGAATGCACAAAAGAGTGAAACAAATCTCGAGCCCAAGACAACCTGGAAGATTGATAGGAAAGATCTGTTGAACCAGGATAAGAGAACACCACAGTCCAGCACAGGCCACACCAGCACAGATCAGACCATAGGGGACTAAAGCAGAGTTCAGGGGACTGAAGCACTGGCAGCTGTGGCAGTTTCCATACTTCTCAACCCCCCAAATGCCAAAGACAAATTAGAAGATCAATAAGAAAGAGAGAGAGAGAGAGAGAGAGAGAGAGAGAGAGAGAGAGAGAGAGAGTGGGTGAGAGCATAGTACAGCCTTGGCTCTAGCACAGCCCTAGTCCCAATAAACCAGGGGTAGCAGCAGCAGCAGGGACTGCTTCTGTAGCTCTCAGCCCATAGATGGTAAGGGAATCAAACAACTGGTCAGAAGGAGGGTAGAAGGGTCTCTTTGCTGGCACTGAGACAGAACTGTTACTTTGCCCATACTTGGATCTGAGTTGTAGTCTTGGGTGGCAATCCTAGGAAAAGGAGGAGCACTGGCATAGCAGAGCTTGTGGCAACAGTGAAGAGGCAACACTCCTCATGGTTCCAGGGCAGAAAAGAGTGTTTGTGGTCACTCAGACCAGAGCATAGGCCAGGAGACAAGTAAACAACCCTCTTTAGATTATACCACCTTGAAAAAACTGAAAACATACAAGTCCTTAGAAGTATCTCTGAAAACAGTTGCACAAAACCTATGAAGCTTGGGACAGTATGTTCTCCACACTGGAAGCAGAGTCCTACCTTA
Organism: Gymnobelideus leadbeateri; assembly: GCA_011680675.1. Classification (NCBI taxonomy): domain Eukaryota; kingdom Metazoa; phylum Chordata; class Mammalia; order Diprotodontia; family Petauridae; genus Gymnobelideus; species Gymnobelideus leadbeateri. Next base: position 34,881 of record WOXC01007397.1, on the reverse strand, counting down.
ACAAAGAGCTATAAAGTCAAGAAATAGGCTAGAAAAAATGATCAAAAATGGGCAAAAACTAAACTCAGATTGTATAATTTTAATTTGGTGACAAGTAAGGTCAAAACATACACTCAGAAGAACACATTAAAGTCAAATATCCTACATCCAAAACTGCCAAGAAAAATATGAATTGGTTTCAGGCTATGGAAGAGCGCATAAAGGACTTTGAAAATCAAGTAAGAGAAGTAAAGGGAAAATTGAAAAGAGAAGTGAGAGGGATGCAAGAAAATCATGAATAATGAGTCAACATCTTGCTAATGGAGACTGAAAAAATACTGAAGAAAAAACACCTTAAAAATAGAATAAACCAAATGGCAAAGGAAGTCCAAATAACCAATGAAGAAAAGAATGCCTTGAAAAGGAGAATTGACCAAATGAAAAAGGAAGTCCAAAAGTTCACTGTAGAAAATAATTCCTTAAAAATTAGAATGGAGGGGTGGCTAGGTGGCGCAGTGATTAAGAGCGCCGGCCTCGGAGTTGGGATGACCCGGGATCGAAACCGGCCTCAGAAAATGAGCACCCACACATAAATAATGAGTAGCCGTGTAACCTTGAGCAAGTTACTTAACCCCAAGTGCTTTATTAAAAAAAAATTAGAATGGAGCAAATAGAAGCTAATAATTCTATGAGAAATCAAGAAATTATAAAACAAAACAAAATAAAGTTAAAAATAGAAGACAGTATGAAATATCTCATTGGAAAAACAATTGACCTGAAAAATAAATCCAGGAAAGATAATTTAAAAACAATGAGACTACCCAAAGGTCATGATAAAAATTAAAAAAGAACTAGGTATCATATTCCAAGAAATTGTCAAGGAAAACTGCTCTGATATTTTAGAACCAGAGGCAAAATAGAAATTGAAAGAATCTTCATATCACCTGCTGTAAGAGATCAAAAAATGAAAACTCCAAGGAATATTAAAGCCAAATTCAACAGTTCCCAGGTCATGGAGAAAACATTGCCAGCAGCCAGCAAGAACCAATTCAAGAATTACACACAATCAAGATAACACAAGATTTAGCAGCTTCTACATTAAGGGATTGGAGGCCATGGGATATGATATTCCTGAGATCAAAGTAGCTAGGATCAAAACCAAGAATCACCTACCAAGCAACACTGAATGTAATCAACGAGGCGAAACAACTGATATTCAATGATGAAGAGGATTTTAATGCTTTCTTGAGAAAAAAAAACAGACCTAAAGAGAAAATTTTACTTTCAAATACAAGACTCAATAGAGGCATGTGAAGGAGGATAAACAGGAAAGAGAAATAATAAAGGACTTAGCAAAGTTGAACTGTTTACATTCCTACATGGAAAGATGATATTTGCAACTCATGAGACATTTTTTCATTATTAGGACAGTTAGAGGGAGTATATATAGATAGAGGGTAAAGTGTGAGTCAAATATGAAGGGGTGATATCTTAAAAATGAAATTAAGGGGTAAGAGAGAAATGTAAGAGAAGGAGAAAGGGAGAGGTAGAATGGGTCAAATTATCTCACATAAAAGAGGCAAGAAAAAGCTTTTAAAAGAGACTGGAAGAGGGGGAAGGTGACGGGGAATGGGTGAACCTTACTTTCATTGGATTTGGCTTAAGGTTGAATAACATACACACCTATCTTACTCTACAGGAAAATGGCGGGGGGGGATGCTAAGAGGAGTGGGTGGTGGGGGAGGGGGTAATTAGAAGCAAATATATTTAAGGAGGGACAGGGTGAAAGGAAACAATATGACTATTTAGAATTTGTTTACATGGATAGATCTGTATAATTTATTATCAAAACACTTGCCTTCTCAAGGATGTTGGGTAGGGAGAGAGGAAGCATGAGAATTTGGAACTCAAAGTTTTAAAAACAAATGTTAAAAAATTGATAAGATGAAATAAGACACACAGGCAATGGAGTATATAAATCTATCTTATCCTACAGGAAAACAGGAGAACAGGATAAGAGAATGGGAGGGGGTAGTAGAAGGGAAGGTGAAATGGGGGAAGGGATAACCAGAAGCAAAACACTTTTGTGGAGGGACAGGGTGAAAGAAGGGTGAGAATAGAATAAACAGGCATCGGGGGAATAGGAAGGTGGGAAATACGTTTGGAAATAGTAATTGGAAAAAATTGAAGCAAGCTTCTATGATAAATTTCTCATTTCTCTAACATATAGAGAACTATGTCAAATTTATAAAAATAAGAGCTATTCCTCAACTGATAAATGATCAGAAGATTTAATCAGTTTTCAGATGAAGAAATTAGAGCTATTGCCATATGAAAAATAAATTCCAACTCACTATTGATTGGAGAAATGCAAGTTCAAGCAATTCTGAGGTACTACCTCATTCCTGTTAGATTGGATAATAGGACAGAAAAAAAGTAAATGACAAATGTTGAATGGGGATGTGAGAAAAAATCAGACACTGTACTGTTGTTGGAGTCATGAATTGACTAAACCATTCTATAAAGCAATTTGGAAATATGCCCAAAGCGCTATAAAACCATGCATATCCTTTGAAATAACAATACCACTACTAGGTCTATATCCCAAAAGAGACAAAAAACAAAAAGGAAAAGGACCTATATGTAAAAATATTTATAGGAGATCTTTTCTGGGGGTAAAGAAATGGAAATTGAGGGGATGCACATTAACTGAGGAATGGTTGAATAAGTTGTGGTATGTAATTATGATGGAATATTATTTTACTATAAGAAATGATGAGTAGCAGGCTGTCAAAGAAAGCCTAGAAAGACTTAACATGAGATGATGCAAAGTGAAATGTAATGGATACAAAGTAACAGCAATGTTGTAGGATGATCAGCTGTAAATAATTTAACTATTCTCAACAGTACAGCAATCCATGGCAACTCCATCCACAGAGAAAGAACTGAAGGTATTTGAAAACAGATTAACACAACTTTTGCTTTTGCTTATTCACTTAATTTTTCTTGAGTTTTGTTAATCTATGTTTTCATTTACAAAATAACTATTGTTATATTTTGCATAACTACACATATATAATCTATATGGAATTGCTTGCTTTTTCAATGAGGAATAGTGGAGGAAGGGAGATAATTTGGAACAGAAAGTTTTTAAAAATGTCAAAACTTGTTGTTTGAATTTAACTTAAAAAATTAAATACTAAATGAATACAAAAAAGAAGGTCTCCTCTAATAAATCATCTCCTGAAGCAAATATAAGCTATTTGTGAATAGGGATGTTTCATTTTTTCCTATATTCGCAACAGCTAGCCAGTTTCTAGAATATAATAACTTAGTGATTGATGGATTGATTGGCAATTCTCTCTTCTTGGTAGAGAGGTGGTGGGTCTATAGGTAATAAAACCTTTTATATGCTGTCAAGTACAGTCACTTTGCTGGCCAGTTTTTCCTAACTTTCCAATGAGGGGTTTTTCATGAGGGTATTTGTGGGAAAGAGGAGTTTGAAGGGGACTGTGGTATATGAAGAAATGGGTGTGATATAAAAAAGACATCAGTAAAACTTTTAAATAACAAAAACTATCAATAAAAAAAGAAAGTGAAATATACTTAGAAGAATATTTTCTAGGAATTAATAAAATCCAAGTTCTTCTTAGCATCTAAGCTATTCTCTTATACTTTTAGGCAATGATAGAGATGCCTAGATTTCAGCATAAAGCAGTAATACCATTAAAAATAAAAAAAGGCGGGAGTGGAGCCAAGATGGCAGAGTAGAAACAGCACTTCCAAGGAGCTCCCCTCCACACCACTTCCAAACTATGTAAAAAGTGGACTCTGAACAACTTCTGGAGCCCCAGCACCCACAGAATGACAAAGAGAAGCTAACCTCCCACCGAGGACAGCCCAGAAGCCCTTCAGGGAGCAGTCAGCACAGCACAGCGCAAAGCTCTGGAAGTTGAGCACAAAACTCTGGGAGCTGAGCCCAGGCCCTCATGAGCTACAGTTTTAGTCCCAGGGCAGCCAGGCCAGCAGCTGGCTGGAGGGACCCCAGAACACCAGCAGCTGTGGAGATTCCAGAATTATCAACACAGATATGCCTAGGACAAAATGAGAGGTTAGTGCCCTATGAACTTTGGGACCAGTATTTGGGGAATGTGTCAGCTTCTTCCCCTGGGGGCAAGAAGCAGCTGAGGAGCCTCAGCACAGAAGCCATTTTGCAGCTTCAGTGGCAGCTTCAGCTCCTGGTCTGTGAACTGTAGGGAGATCCAGCAATCAGTCGGGGCGGGGGGGGGGGGGAATCGCCCTTGCTTTAACCTCCCTGGATCTGGATTGTGGCCTGGGGGGAGGTCTGGGGTGGGTATCCAACTTGCCAGAGCATGTGGAGGCTTTACAGAGGCCACCCACCTCTGGAAGTTGTGAAGACCCCAATGTTTGGGACAGAAGCTGCCCTGCCTGGTGGCAGAGTCCTACTGTGGCAACAAGCCCAAAAATCAAGTAATTCAGTGGCAACATGCCTAGGCAAAGGAAACAAAATAAACAGAAAAATGAAACATTAGACTCCTATTTTGGGGACAAAGAGGATCGAAGCATGGAACAGTCAGAGGTCTGTGAGGTCAGAACTCCTGCACCAAAAGCCCCAAATGAAAATATGAGCAGGTTACAGGCCATAGAGGACCTTAAGAAGGATTTTAAAAAAAACAAATAAGAAAAGTGGAGTAAAAATTGGGAAGAGAAATGAGAAGGATGCAGGAAAAGTATGAAATGAGAGTCAACAGCCAGACTGAGAAAAATAACATCTTAAAAATAGACTAACTCAAATGGCAAAGGAGGCTCAAAAGGGCAATGAGGAGAAGAATGCCTTAAAAACCTGAAGTTGCCAGATGGAATCTCAAAAGCTCCCAGAGGAGATTCATTCCTTCAGAGTTAGATTGGAGCAAATGGAAGCTAGTGACTTTATGGGAAATCAAGATGCTGTTAAACAGATCCAAACAAATGAAAGAATAGAAGGCAATGTGAAATATCTCATGGGAAAAACCACTGACCTGGAAAATAGATCCAGGAGAGATAATTTAAAAATTATTGGACTACCTGAAAGCCATGATCAAAGAAAGAACCTAGAAATCATCCTTCAAGAAATTCTCAAGGAAAATTGTCCTGATGTTTTAGACCCAGAGGGGGAAATAGAGGTTGAAAGAATCCACAGATGACCTCCTGAAAAAGATCCCAAAAAGAAACCTCCAAACCTCGCAATGAGGAGAAGAATGCCTTAAAAAGTCAAATTTGCCAGATGGAAAAAGAATCTCAAAAGCTCACTGAGGAATAGAAGGGCATGGAATATGATATTCCAGAGGGCAAAAGAGCTGGGAATGAACCCAAGGGTCACCTACCCAGCAAAACTGAGTATCTTGTTTGATGAAACCTTTCTCATTATGAAAATAATTGAAGAAGGGTCCATGACATATGTTCACAGGTATACATGGATAGAGGGCACAGGTTGAATTTGATGGGAAGGGATGATTATTTTTTTTGGAGGCCAATTGGGGTTGGGTGACTTTCCTGGGTTCACATGGCTGGGTTTTTGTTTGTGTGTTGAGTGTCTGGGGCCGGATCCGAGCTTGGGTCCTTCTGGGTCCGAGGCTGGCTCTCTGCTCGCTGCGCCACCTAGCCGCCACAAGGAAGGAATGATTCTTAAGGGGTGAAGTCAAGAGGTGGGAGAGGAAAGTGGCAAGAGGAGATGGAGAGAGACAGGGTAGGGTAAAGTATCTCATGTAGAAGAGGCAAGGGGAAGTAGTTGCAGGGGAGGGGAAGAACAGGAAGGCAAAAAGGCAAAAGCATATTCTCATTGAAGTTGGCTCAAGGAGAGAATCACATACATACTAAATGGACTATCTTACCCTCACTCACTCTCCTGAGTAGGGGAAAGGGGGATGAGAGGGGGGATGATGGAGGGGAGGGCATTCTGGGGAGAGGGGAGGTTAGAAGTACACACTATCAAAGAGGGACAGGATCAAAGTAGGGAATGGACCAGGTTGGAGTGGAGACGGGTGGGAGGGATATATAAGCAGTCTTTTACAATATATCTACTATGGTAATGTTTTGCATAGCTATCCATGTACAACACATACTGAATTGCTTATCTTCTCAGACAGAGTGGGTGACAAGGGAGAAAGGGAATGGATCTGAAAATCGAAGTTTTAAAATGAAATGTTTCATAAGATGTCCAGGCACTGGGGCTCAGAGATTCACCTTGCCCTAATGGCAAAGTTGACGGGGATATGGGAGAAGATATGGGGGAGAGCAGATTGGATGAGGGGATATCTAGTGGTACTGCTATTCTGGGGTGGTGGGTAGGGAAAACATGGGGGTAAAATGTAACTCATAATCTGGAGGAAATGAATGATGTAAACCAGAAGTTAATAAAGCATTTGTTTAATTAAAAAAAAGAAAAGAAAAGAAAAGGAAAAAAAGAAAAAATAAGTATACAGGAAAAAAAATACAAAAAGAAAGGTGATTAGGTGGTGCAGTGAATAGAGCACTGGCTCTAGAATCAGGAGGACCTGAGTTCAAATGTGACCTCAAACACTTAGCACTTTTTAGATGTGTGTCCTTAGGCAAGTAATTTGACCGCATTGCCTGCCTTCTCCCTGCAGTGAAAAAAAAAATAATTGCTAATATTGGGGGGCAGTTAGGTGGCAGAGGGAATAGAGTACTGGCCTTGCTGGCAAAGCTGACCTCAGACTCTTAACACTTAGTAGCTGTATAACCTTGAGCAAGTCACTTAACCCTAGCTGCCCTGCCTTCCCCCCTCCAAAAAGCAGAAAAAAGTGAAGTCTTTCTTTCTTCCTAAATTTCTAGAATTGTCAAGGGAACACTTTGGGGGTATTTGTTGGCATGTGGGAAGCAAAGACTAATGGAATAGGATGCTAGATTTTATTATCACATATTTAGAGTTGGAAGGGATTTTATAGATTTTCCAAATCAAGTTCCTTTTTTTATACAGATGAGGAAACAGAAATCAGTGAAGTTAAATTTAAATGCTTTACTCAAAGCCACACAATTCTGTATGTACATACATTAGCAGCCCCAAGATTTTAACCATTATACATTGATTTGAAATTTATCATACTTTTCCACTGTGCAGTGATGCTTCCAAGAGAGAAAGAATAGCACCAAATGGGAAATTGGTAATAGTAAGGAATAAAGATGACTACTCTTCTGATACAAAAGAGGAAATAGAAAGAATCGGTGAGAGTAGAATTTGAGGAAAGGAGGTTGTAGGTTGATTTCATAGCAATTGTGCTAAATGTCCACCAATTTGAACTGAAGATTGTTATATGATGTCTGTATGAGAGTTGAGGGGGAAGGTATGGTTCTGTGTTTAAAAGGAGACATGGGTTCAGCAGAGAATGGGCAAGAGAGTAGAATTGAGAGATTTTCAAATTTTAGTAAAGTCCAAGTGGAGGTTAGCTAGGAAATATTTAAAGCTGTTCCAATCAGTAAAGATTTATAAATATTTCAAGAAATTCTTAGGAATTCAGGAGTAAAGAAATAAAGCTACCAAAAATTGGGAATTAAATAGCAGCAAGGAGGAAGAGAGGGAGAATATCAGAAGGTCAAAATAAAAGTGTTCAAGAATGCATTATACTGCATTGTGAAAAAAAAACTTCTAGAATATAAGGAAGTAAGCAGGGGTAATGGAGAGAAATGCAAGAGATCAAGGGTCAAATATTTGGATCTGGTACTACTTATTTTCCTACTTCCTCTCTACCCCTTTATGTGTTTTACATTTGCAAAACAAAAGCTTTCAAGTTATATTGCCTATAAATAAGCAAAAAACATAGTTAAATATAAGATAAGTTATAGCAATCAAGAAAGATTATCCTGTTAGCATTTTTGTATGATTTTAAAGAGGGATGGATAAATGGATGTGACAAAGACTCATTGTGATGTCATTTCAGTAGTGATTTATTCTGTTCGGTGATGAGTGAAATACTTTAATTGTTTAATTTTGTATTTAACTAAATTTTGTTTAAAAAGTGTTTATTTTCTTATCCTCCTGCCTTACCCTTACAAATAGGCCTTTTGTTTGCTTGAACAAACAAATGACTAAATAGGTAGATTGATAAATAAACAAACAAACAAAAAATAAGTGGGCTTCTGTAACAAATGTGCATAGACAAACAAAATACATTCCCATATTGGTCATGTCCAAAAACAAGTGTCTCTTTCTGCATATTAATTCCATCACCTGTCTGTCAGAAAGTTTTTTGTATTCTTTATCATTTGTCCTCCAGAATAATGGTTGATTGTTGCATTGATCAGAGTGGATTAGTCATGTATCAAAATCATGCTCACAAAATTTCCAATTCCCTGGAACCAGATTAAAATGCAGATTTGTTTCTATTTTAGTTTGACAATACTTCTAGTTTTCAAAATTATCCATTTATACAATGGTATTTGCTGTAGGATATATTTTTCTTCAATTTCTGTACAACTCACTCTGAAACAATACATATGTCTCTCTGGTTTTCTCTAAAATAGCACCCTATATCAGAGATGGTAAATATATGGGGCAACGGTAGCAGCCCATCAACTGAACTAGATTATAATGTAATAGGGAATTATTAACAAAATAAATAAAAATTTAATGAAACCTAGATAGCATATTTTAAAACTAAGTTGATATACATAAGGGATTCTTATGTATGAATTAATAATCAGCATTTCTTTTTCAGTTTGATATCACTGCACAATATAATTTCTTATAACAAAACAAATATAATATATTGAACATAAGTGGTTGTAATGTATGAAGACATTTCTCAAAATATATACATTATATATACTATATATACCCATATATTGTATATATTATACATAATACTTTGCCTATAATATATGCATATATACACATATGATAATTGTATATGTGCATACTATAACTTTACATGCATGTAGGTATATAGTTACACAAAACTATCACTTATTAATGTGAATAATTATACATAATCAAACATATCACATTTAGGTAGCAGTTCATTGACTTATAAGGCATTTGCTATTCTATTTACAAGATATTTAAAACAAGAGAAAATCACAAAGGAACAGAGATGACACTATTAGGGAGAAAGAAGTAAAGAATAAGAGAGAAAGAGAAAAGGAAGGGAGGGGAGGAAGGAAGGAAGGAAGGAAGGAAGGAAGGAAGGAAGGAAGGAAGGAAGGAAGGAAGGAAGGAAGGAAGGAAGGAAGGAAAGAATCGGGGGGCACAGAGGAAGGGACCTGCAAAGACCAAAGTAATTAGTAACATATATGTCAATTTTCTCACGTCTATTGAACATTTAAAACAATGATCTATTTCATATCAATTATACCCTTGATGAAAACATGAGGGATAATAAATATAAATTTTATAATGTTTTATGTTATAACTATAATGATATAACTCCAATATGGAATCCCTTTAACTAGGTAGTCCTAACATCTATAAAGTATATAGGAAAAGATGGAAAAAGCTTGTATTTTTCCACTGTTCTGGTCTATGTTAACTCTAAGTCATGCAGATAATCCTTGTCGCTTTGATTTTATCAAACTCTTGACTGGCTGCAACTTCTGAGTGTTTTTCTCTGCTCCCTTAAGTTACATCCTTTCTCAGTTTATGAACCTAATAAAGAAACCCCTCCTACCTGAGCTGCATCCAAGTCTGGTAACAATAAGTGACCACTGTGAGCATCTCTATCACATTAAGGTCTGATTAAGTATGGCTCCTGCCACATCTAGCACCTACTTTTAACCAACCTCATTTTAGAGTATATAATCCTGCCATTGGAACACCAAGTTTAAGTGTGTTTCCTTTCCAACACATTTCCCTTGCACTGGATGTTTCTTGCACTGCTGACGAAAAACTTCTGTCTGTATGTTTAAATTGCCATAGTGTGTGTGTGTGTGTGTGTGTGTGTGTGTGTGTGTGTGTGTGTGTGTGCTGTTGTTTGTCTTCTTATTGCATGATATAAAAACAAAGCTCTTATTTGGACCAATTTCCTTAGTAAAAATTTACTATAATTTCTCAAAACCTGGTGTTTATTTTATCCTGAGCTATGAGGCCAAGTAGAACAGAACAGAAGAAGCATATCTAGACAGATGATTAAAAGAAACAATAACATCATTTCTTGCAATTCAATAAATATGATACATTAAACATAAATGCTTGAAATTTATGAACAGACATTTCTCTCTCTGTCTCTCTATATGTACATTATACATACTGTGTGTTTGCAAATAAATATATATATAGTTATATGGTTACATGCCACTATTTATCATCTATACCTTATCTAAATAAGTATATATGGCCATACAACAGCAACATAAGATCCCATGTGCTAGGGCATAAACTCTCACAAACAAATAAAGAAAATCAGTTTAATCAAAATTTTTCCTTTGTTGTTTATAATGAAACCAAATAGTAGACATTTGGGAAGCAAAACTAAATAATTTAAATGAACTTTACTAATATAATCCTAAATAAAGAGTGGGTCACAAAAGCAATTAATAATTAAATTAAAAACTGATAATGGTGAAACAAAATACCAAAACTTCTGGTATGTAGCATAAGAAATTTTTGGTAAGTAGGGTATGAAATATATTCTTAGGACTATATGTAAACAAATTAGAGGAAGTTTGATGTGCACTTAAAAAAAAATAATTCCCCATAATAAGCAAACCCAAAATCAACAACAATTGGAAATCTTGAAAATTAAAGAAGACATAAATTGAAAACCAAAAAGAGTAAAGAATTATGAATAAAATAAAAATCTGTCCTTTGAGAAAACTATAAAAATCAATAAGTTATTAGCAAATCTTATTAAAAAGAAAAAAGAGCAGTAATGAAATCAATAAACTAGTAAATAAACAATGTGAGATTACAACAAAATCAGAAGAAATAAGAAGAATGATCAGAGTCTACTACATATAGTAACATGTCAACAAAATTAATGGTGAGAATAAAAAGAGGATTAACTTGAAACATAAAAAATACCCAAATTAAAAGAATATCAAATATAGATCTTAAAAAAATCAATCTAGAAAAAGAAATAGAATTAGCTATAAAAGAACTACTAGAAATGGAGTTAGGGTGCACTGGGGAGGGAAAATTAAGTCTCCTGATCCTAATGGATTAGAGAAAAATTTTATCAATCTTTTAAAGAACAATTAATTTAATTTTTAATAATTAATTATTCCATTAAATTTTAAATTTAATGGAATAATTTAAAAATAAGAAAAAACCGCTCTACCAATATTTTTCTTTTTACAACCAAATGGTCTCAATGTCCCTGAAACAAGGAAGAATAAAACAAAAGACTGCAGACTAAACTTTTTAATTATTTTTTAAAATGTTATATTGTCAGACTACAGAAATTTATCCAAGAAATCATCCTTATGATCAAATTAGATTATGCCACGGATTCAAGGATAGTTTACCATTAGGAAAACAAACACACAAAAAAAACATTCAAATTGTAATATTTTCTTTAAAACCAAAAATGAATCTTATGCAATGGGAATATGCTAAAAACTTGTACAATACATACAAAATAAATCAAAGATCCACACTCTCCATACTACTATTGGCTATATTAGTAGAAAAACTTGCAATTAGTCAGATAGAATAGAAATCAAGGGCATAAATACACACAAAAAGAGATAAATGTAAAGCCAAGCATGATCATCTTTCCAGAGGACTGCTGCTATGAACAGCTTCCAAGGTTCTGATTACACAGTACAGTAAACTCTTTATTTATTCAGTAACAAAGTAAGACAAAACATCCAAAGAAAATCAAGGTACAGCATTCACAATGTTATAGCTCATTACTAAAATAGACATATAGTTTTACGGAAAGTACATCCATTTAGTCAATCAAAATGTCCTTAATTCAATCACAAAGTACAGTCAAAGTCCTCCACATATGGGGTGCAACTAAGTTACAATATCATTATTCACTATTCAGTACCCAATTAAAAGGTAGTGGAAAGTACAAAGGCCATCCACCCCTAGTTCACAAGTAAGTTACAATCTCATCTGTCAACATTAAGTACTCAAGGAGAGGTCTTTTCATTTTGACTCAAGGCAGGCTCTAAGCTTCAATGGTTCCTCTTCCATGGTCCCAGCTATTGCCCAAATCTAATAAATTGCCATCTAAGTTTAAAGGCAGATAGCTCCCAGTTCCTTGTCCAGGTCCCCACACATTTCCTGTTCCATATTGAAGCTCATAGTATCTAGTCCACCTCAAGTCCTTATTCAAATACCAGGAAACTGAGTTCCAGAACCAGAAACTCTGAGTCATTACAGTAACCATGAAGTTGGTATACATGGTTAATGCAGTGAATAACCACATTCCCAAGCCTTCACAACAGAACAGTTCCCCTTAAGCAGGGATCCTTCTCTGTCACCCATGGTAGCTCTGGCTGGCCCTTGGATGTTTTGAAAACTCATTCTCAGAATCTCTCAGCAGAATTTTGACTGGCTCTCAGAAGAATCTCTGCCATCATAAGCTCTATTCTCAAAATCACTTTCTCTGAGAAGTTCCGGTTGGTTCTCAAAAGGAATTCTGCCACACAACTTCTATTCTCAAAATCAATATCACTTTCTCCATCCTGGGATTCTCCTCCTCAGCTTCCACATGGCTTACTCCAAGCAGTTTTTTTCTCATTTCTCATTTCTCTTCTCAGTTCTTTTCAATCCTCAGTTCAGTCCTCAGTCCAGCAGTAGCAGCCCAGACTCCAGATGTTTGCTGAAAGAAGTTGTGACTCTCCAGCTTGTGTTTTTCCTCATATAAGGTATTGGCTTCTTGTTCCAGCCCCTTCCTGTTCCATCAGCAACAGGCATTCATGCCTTCTGTTTCTTAACAGAGGCTGGATATAATTAACTTGAAACAAAGTACTCAATACCTGTTAGCTTGCCAATACAAAGGCATCTTCAAATTCCATTACTATTATAATAAACAAAACTATTACTATTTGCTGAGCATATGGAATCAGCAAAGAAAGTTGGAAAACTAATAATCAGAATAATTTCTAACAAATATAAATTAAGATTTTAGGGACTCAAGATGGCGGAGTAGAAACAGCACTTCTATGGAGCTTCAGCCCAAACCACTTCAAAATTATGTAAAAGGGGGTCTATGAACAACCTCTGGAGCTCCAGAACCCACAAAATGACACAGAGAAGCTAACCTCCCACTGAGGTTAGCCCTGCAGCCTGACAGGGAACGGCCAGCACAGAGCTCTGGAAGCTGAGCCCAGGCCCACATGAGTTGTGGTTTTAGCCCAAGGGTGGCCAGACCAGCAGCCAGGCAGAGGGACCCCAGAACACCAGCAGCTGTGTAGTTTCTAGAATTACCAGCACATAGATGCCTAGGACAAAGTGAGAGGTCAGTGCCCTATGGAATTTTGGACTGGTTGGTAGAATGCATCAGCTTCTTCCCCTTTGGTCGAGAAGCTGTTGAGGAGCAAGTGCAGCTTGCAACATGTTGGCAAATTGCAGCTTCAGCTCTTGGACTGTGAACTGTAAGGGGCAAAGCTTTACCCTTCTTGGATCTGTATTGCGGTCTGGGGTGGAGGTCTTGGGGTATGTGACCAGCTTGCCAGAGTGTGTGCAGGCTTCACAGAGGCTACCCAACTAATATGTCCAGAAGTTCAGGAAACTGCAACGTTTGGGATGGAAGTTCCCCTGGCTGGTGGCAAAGTCCTACTGTGGCAACAAGCCCAAAAGTCAAGTAATTGAGTGGCAACATGCCTAGGCAAAGGAAACAAAATAAACAGAAAATGAAACATTAGACTCCTATTTTGGGGGCAAAGAGGATCAAAGCATGGAACGGGGTGGGGGGGGATATGAGGTGAGAACCCCTGCACCAAAAGCCACAAATGAAAATACCAACTGGTTACAGGCCATATAGGACCTTAAGAAGCAGAAAAGAGAAGTGGAGGAAAAATTAGAAAGAGAAATGAGAAAGATACAAGAAAAGTCTGAAATGACAGTCAACAGTCTGACTGAGGAAAATAACACCTTAAAAATTAGACTGACTCAAATGGCAAAAGAGGCTCAAAAAGGCAATGAGGAGAAGAATGCTTTAAAAAACTGAATTTGCCAGATGGAAAAAGAATCTCAAAAGCTCACTGAGGAGAATCATTCCTTCAGAATTAGAGTGTAGCAAATGGAAGCTAGTGATTTTATGAGAAAGCAAGATACTGTTAAGCAGATCCAAGCAATTGAAAGAATAGAAGGCAATGTGAAATATCTCATGGGAAAAAATCACTGACCTGGAAAATAGATCAAGGAGAGACAATCTAAAAATTATTGGACTATGTGAAAACCATGATCAAAGAAAGAATCCAGAAAGCATCCTTCAAGAAATTATCAAGGAAAATTGCCCTTATGTTTTAGAACCAGAGGGAGAAATGGAGGTTGAAAGAATCCACAGATCACCTCCTGAAAAAGATCCCAAAAAGAAAACTCCTAGGAACATTATAGCCAGGTTCCAGAATTCCCAGATCAAGGAAAGAATACTACAAGCACCCAGGTAGAAACAATTTCAATATATTGGAAACACAATCAGAATAGTGCAGGACCTGGCAGCTTCTAAACTGAGCTATCAAAGGGCATGGAATATGATATTCCAGAGGGCAAAGCACCTGGGATTAAAACCAAGAATCCTACCCAGCAAAAGTGACTATCATGTTTCAGGGAAAAAAATGGTCATTCAGTGGACTAGAGGACTTTCAAGCATTCTTGAGGAAAAAACCAGAGTTGAATAGAAAATTTGATATTCAGACACAAGAAGCAAGAGGTGCTTGCGAAGGTAAACAGGGAAAAGAAATCAAAGGGAACTTATCAAAGTTGAACTATTTACATTCCTACAGGGGAAAATAATAACTGTAACTGATGAAACATTTCTCAGTATGAAAATAGTTGAAGAAGGGTATATGGTCATATGAATACATATGTGAATGTGTGTATATATGTTTTCAGGTATCCATAAATAGAGAGCACAGGTTGAATTTAATAGGAAGGGATGATACTTAAAAGGCGAGGTTAAGAGGTGAGAGGGTAATGTGGTGAGGGGTAATGGGGAGAGACAATGGGGTGAACTGTCTCGTGTAGAGGAGGCAGGGGGAGGTGGTTGCAGGGGAGGGGAGGAACCGGAAGGCAAACAAGCATAACCTTTTCCTCATTGAATTTGGACCAGGGAGAGAATGACATGCATATTAAATAGAGTGCCCCAGCCTACAGGAGAGTGGGGGCAGATGGATGGGAGAAGGGGGTGGAGGAGAGGGTGGGCTTGTGGGGAGGGAAGTTGGAAACACCCACTTTTGAAAAGCGACAGAATCAAGGTGGGGAGTGGACCAGGTGGAAGGTGGGATGGGAGGGAAGGAAATATAGTCAGTCTTTTACAATATATCTACTATGGTAATGTTTTGTATATACTGAGTTACTTATCTTCCTTTTGAAATCAATTTTTAAAAAAATATACAAATACTATGATTAATACTATTTTGCACATAAATCGGAGATAAGATATGCGGGCAATGGGGCTTGGGGATTCACCTCGCCCTACTGCAAAAGTCAAAGTAGGTATGGGAGAAGAGATGGGAGAGAGCAGATAGGTTGAGGGGATATCCTGTATGACTGTTATTCTGTGGTGGTGAGTAGGAGAAAAATGAGGAAAAAATTGTAACTGAAAATCTGACGGAAATGAGTGATGTAAATCAGAAGTTAATAAAGCATTTGGGAAAAAAAAAACAAAAAAACAAAAAACCCAAATATAAATTAATAAACATAAATACTT
The DNA here is from genome assembly GCA_011680675.1 of Gymnobelideus leadbeateri. NCBI lineage: Eukaryota > Metazoa > Chordata > Mammalia > Diprotodontia > Petauridae > Gymnobelideus > Gymnobelideus leadbeateri. The sequence goes on along the minus strand of WOXC01007397.1, from coordinate 19,063 downwards.
AAATAAGTAAATTCATTTAAACAAATAAATAAAAAATACAAAATAAATGTACACAATGATAATAAAATCCAAAAGAAAATGATAGAAAGGAAAATCCCCAAAATGTTTAAAATACCTGAGATTTTATCTACCAAGACATTCCCAACAATATTTTGTGAGATAAAAGACAAAGAAATGGAGTAAAATAAATGTTTGTGGTTGGGCTGTACCAATGTTATGAAGTGGTAATATTACCAAATTCATTTTCCATAATTGGAGATATAATGATGAAATTATTATACAGCTCAAAGGAAAATAATAGGATTTATCTGGAGAAATAAAAAGTCAAGAAATTCAAGGGATATAATGGGGGTTGGCAGTAATGAAAGTGGCTTTGGAGTACCAGGTTTCAAACTACTAAAAAGTAGCAAACATTTAGATAATTTTAGACTAGTCAAAGGGCCACTAGTAAGTGATTCAGTAGAAAAAGTGCTGCACCTGGAGTCAGGAAGACCTGAGTTCAAATACAGCCTCACAAATTCATTAGCTGAGTGACCATGGTTAGACACTCAGCCCTGTTTGCCTCAGTTTCATCACCTGTAAAAGGACCTGATGAAGGAAATGGCAGACCACTACAGTATCTTTGACAAGAAAAACTGATACAACTGAAATGACTGAAAAATAACAATTTTTTTAAAGTTTATTAATTTAAAAAAAAACTAGGTAAAGGTGGCCTAGAAGTAATAGCACATATTACTCTAATCTTTTGTAAATCCAACTGGGCTTACACAAGGCAAGTAAGCCCTCCAATATGTAATTTAAAATTTCTGGGTAAACTGGAAAATACTCTGACAAATTGGATGTAGATAAGTAAGTTCGAAATGGATTCATGATGTAAATATAAAATTTTATCATATAAAAGTATTTGGAACACAATGGAACAAGATAGTTCATAACTATGACAAAGGAGAGAATTTTTACTTAAGCAAGGCATATAAAGAAAAGATAAAGATATAAAAAGAAATATAGAGACAATTTTTGATTGCATAAATTTCTAAAGCTCTTGAAGGTATAATATAAATGTAGTTGAATTAATCTAGAGAAAAATCATTACCATAATAAAATTACAGAAACTTTCTAAATAAGAATGCAAAGATTTTTCTCATATGTACGTATATATATATATATATATATATATATATATGTGTGTATGTGTGTGTGTGTGTGTGTGTGTGTGTATGTATATGTTCTGCAATACTGAGAAACACTTTTCATAAAGATATTCCAGGTACCATATTTTTCTTTTGTTAAGAAAGGGAGACTCAAGGTGATGGTGATAATGAAAATGGGTATGATCAATGATAATTTGGCAGGTATTATGCAAATCAGTTTAATTTACTGTTATAAAAAACAAATTGTAGTTGTACACTATGAAACATAATACTCTAGTTGGTAGAGCAATATTTTAATAATGTAAAGATTCTGTAACATTTCTTCTGTTGTGTGAAGAATGTCTGTCTTAAGGTTTTTTGATGGATAGATCTTTTTTTTAGATGACAGTTTTCAGGGTTTATTTGACTTTTTTGAAATATACTTCCTTTGAACACCAGATAATAAGTATTTATCATTATAAAAATGAACTTATCTTTTCAATGTCTATGGTTTTGGCTCAGATATAAAGAAATCATTGTCAAGGTTAATTATCCTATTCAAAATCAATTCCTTCCAGAAGACATTCCAAAATGTTTTAGAAGTACCAATTCATTCACCAGAATTGTGTTATATGCAAAAGAACCTGGGAGATCAAAGAAAACAGAGATCTCAACCTCCTGAAATTTGACAGAAACATAAACATTTCAGAAGGTAAACTCTTTAAATGAAACATTTTGAAATAAACTTGAAAGTTCCTGGAGGAAATTAATTCCAGATAACTTAAGACTTATTCTTTGATAAAATGCCACAGGGATGCTAAAAGCAAACTGAACATCAATCTAATCATTTCACTTTGCTGTTAAAAAAAGTATGATGACATTTAATACTTTTCTTTTATCCTCATAGTATCTAGAACAGGTAAGGTCCCTGTAACTTTACTTCTAGTTGGAAATTTTAGAGTTGTCATTAGGAATTCCAAAAGAAACTTGGAAAGTTTAGACATGGCAACAGAAACTCTCCAGATGTTCCCCCACCCAACCACATAAACAAAGCAGTTCTTGAAGTGTTTTCTTACCATTGAAGTCAGGAAATTTAGAGTGCAGATAGCATCATACTCAAGTTTCCCAGAATCCTTCCAAAAGAATAGTAGCCTTGTCTTTGGGTGTACTTCCACCCCATAGTAGGTTATACCTCATCCTGCAGGAGGAGCAAGACTTTTATCATTGCTGAAAATTTTCAGTTCCTGGGAGCATCCCTCTTGTGCAGCCACATACTGGTTGATCTACCCCACACCTTGCCAGTAACTGCTTCTATGTGCACACCCTTTATTTTTTACTACTTTTTTTTACATGACTCAGGATGTGTTTATTAGGGAGGAGATGTCAGTGCTCTGTCAGGGGTGAGGGGGAGTTTTGAGGGGAAAAGGAGAAGAGACTGGAGACCCCTTCAGCTTGCACACTTCTTGGCTACAATGAGGACAGCAGAATGCACAAATCTCAGCTCATGCAGACATTTCTCCATATCTACTTCAGGAAAGGCCAGCCAGAGGAAGCCGCTGAGCAGCTGTACAGGGTCCTGCCTATCCCCTAGTTCCTCCCCTCGGTGTCACTGTGGCCAGCTGCTCTCTAGTCCTGAATGTCTGCGTCAGGGATGTCCCATCAGGCAGCTGAACCTGGATGCGACACAGATCTTACTCTCCCTTGGTGGGTAGCTCCTGATTGGGAGAAGAAGGAACAGGGCCTGGCTTGGTTGCAGGGGAGGTGATCTGTGATCCGCTGCCACCAAACTTCTGGGTTCTCTCTACTTTAACCCTCAAAAATCTTCTCCGGGACTCGCTGTCTGGCTGCCCTCTCTTCGGCCTTCTCCTTCCTATGCTCCTCAGCTGCCCATCTACTCTGCTTCCATGGCTCCACTGACTCTCGCTGTTCTCTTTCTCCTCTTGGTCTGTTCTGGCTTTTCCTCTTCAATCACAGATAGCTTATCTTCTACCCTCGATGACCCAGGCCCTTAAGTGCTGCCTCCCCCATAGGACAGTGGCTCATTCCCTAAGGAGTGTCCACATTGCGTCCACATCCACTTCATCTTCGTGTTCCATCAACCAATCGACAGTAGCCTCTATGCCATGGTTCCCTGTGAAGTCCAGAGCCTTCTAGTGCTCTCATGGGAAGCCCATCTCCCTCAGCTTCCTCCAAGACCCAGATTTGAAGACTCCAGACACCCCGGGCGCTTGTGGTGGGAGGCTGGGGACTGGGTTGAGTGTGGTTGAGGGGTGAGTGTGAAGCTGGGCACAGCCATTCACATTTCTATGTAGTTACAATTTATACTCCTGCAACTACTTCCATTTCTTATTTTCACACACACACACACACACACACACATACACACATACACACACAACTAGCACAAAAAAGACTTCCTCCAAAAAGGCAAATCATCTTTAGATTCTTTAGAAAATAATCTTTATGTTACTTCTAAGAGACAGAACCAAGATGGCAGAATAGAAGAAGCAGCTGAACTCTCTTAACCCCCCAAAGAACTTTAAAATATCAACTCAAATTAAATTCTGGAGGAGCAGAGTCCACAAAAGTTTTGCATAAGAAAATTCTCCAATGTAACACAATTTCTGGAGTATGAAGAAGTCTGTGATAGTGGGTGAACTTATATGGCAACCATACCAGGGTGATGGTTGGAGGCCACAAAAGCAGCAGTAGAAACTCTGGGAGTAAACCAGAGTCACAAAGGGAATAAGGCCCTTGGTCAGAAAGGCACTGCATGGGCTCACTGTGCTATCAGTGGGTATAGGACAGAGTACCATTTGGCAACTCTATTACTTATACCCACTTCAGATTCATATTTCCAAGAGAGACAGGATCATTTACAGTCAAGAGGGAGAAGGACCATAAGGAGCAGCATCACTTTCATTCACAAGGGAGCAAAGTCCTTTGTGCAGAAAGAAAGCAGTGACCACACATCTCCCCAGATTGTACCACCTTAGAAGCACTGAAAATTTCCAAACCCCAAGAACCACCTCTGAAAGCAACAGGGTGAAAAAGACTAAAGCTAGGGACCTTACTGCCTCCCTCCAGGACATCCTGGGAAATGAGCTGAACTCTAACATAAAGTTCAAATCCAAAAAATGTACTGGAAAAATGAGTGAACAACAACAATAAAATAATACAACCATAAATAGCTACTGTGGGGACAGAGAAAATTAAGACATAAACTCAGAAGAAGATAGTAATGTCAAAACAGTTACAAACCAAGCCTCAAAAGGAAAAAAAAAGAAATGTGAATCTGCCATAAAGCCAATACGAATTCCTAGAAGAGCTTTAAAAAAGTGATTACCAATATCAAATAAGAGTTATAGAGGAAAAATAGGGAAAAGACATGAAAGCAATTCAAAAACATTGTGAAAATACAATTGACAGGGCTACTAGTGAATAGAGCACTGGCTCTGGAGTCAGGAGGACTGGAGAACTCTGGCCTCAGATACTTAACACTTACTAGCCATGTGACCTTGGCCAAGACAGTTAAATGAAATTGTCCTGCCTTTTCCACTCCAGAAAGAAAGAAAGAAAGGAAAGAAGGAAGGAAGGAAGGAAGGAAGGAAGGAAGGAAGGAAGGAAGGAAGGAAGGAAGGAAGGAAGGAAGGAAATACAATTGACAACTTGGTTAAAGTGTTAAAAAAAACTCAAAATAACACTTTAAAAAAGCAGAATTGGAAAAAAGAGGTACAAAAGTTCACTGACAAAAATAATTTCTTAAAAATCAAAATTGGGCAAGTGGAAGCTAATGATTCCATGAAACATCAATAGTCAATAAAACAGACCAAAACCATGAAAATATAGAATGATGAAAATCTTTGTGTTAAGTCAAGTATTAAGGTGGATATTTATTGTTTTTTGAGGTTTTGATGGGCTAAATAAATTGAGTATATTTGCAGATATCCAGTGAACATGAGGAAATGTTAACATTTTACTTACATTCTGCTACAATTTCCAGATGTGCAGTTTGGTACCTGAACCAAAGTGAAATTTGGTATATACCAGACAGGATACTAATTGTTTCTTCAGTCCAATAAAGAGTTTAATAGAAGGAAAAAATATAGAATGAAACGTGAAATATCTCATAAAAAAAACTGATCTGGAAAAGAGATCGAGTAAGACTTTTTGGACTACCTGAAATCCATGATCAAAGAGAATTCCTTTATATCACATTTCAAGAAATTATAAAGGAAAACTATACCAATGGCAAAATAGTATTCAAAATACCCACTTCTTATAAGTCATCCCCAAATGAAAACTCTCAGCAGTGAAAAAAACTCTCAGTTCTCCCAGGTCAAAGGGAAAATACTACAACCAGCCAGAAATAGGCCGTTCAAATATCATAAAGCCAAAGTCAAGATAAAAGAAGATTTAGAAGCTAACATACTAAAAGAAAGGAGGACTTGGAATAAAATATGCCACATGGCAAAGGAACTTAACTATCACCCAAAATAACTTACCTAGTAAAACTGAGTATAATTCCTTAGGAGGAAGATAAATATTTGAAGATAGAGAGGACTTCCAGTCATTCCTGATTTAAAAACAATTAACAAAGCTGAATAGAAAATTTGACTTTCAGATATAAGAAAAGAGTAAAAAGAGAAATATAAGGCAGAAATAGTAAGAGACTCAACAAGGTAAAACTGTTTAAATTCCTATATGGAAAGATAATATATGTAATTCCTAATAACCATTATTATTCGGGAAGTTAGAAGAAGGCTACATAGAAAAAAAAAGAAATTATGTCAAAAATAAATTGGAAGTATGGGAAAGGAGAATGCCCTGGGAAAAGGGGAAATAAAGAGAAATAATTAGGAAAATTGTCTAACATAAAAAACCAATGCAAGCAAGAGGTTTCACAATTGAAGGGAAACATTGTGGAGGAGGAGAAGGCATAGCTTGAACCTCAGACACATATGAACTGGTTCAAAGAGAGTAAACTATATAAAGACAATCAATAGGACATCAAAGTGTATTGTACCCAACAGGGAAGCATTAGGGAAAGGGGATACTTGAAAGGGGAGGGGTTTTTTTTCTATTTTTTATAAGGTAGATTAAGAGAGGCAGTGGTCAAAAGCAAAACATATGTTTGAGGAAGAAAAGAGTAAAAAGTGAGAGAAAAGAAAAAAATAGGATGGGAGGAAATGCAGGGTTAGTGATCATAATTATGAGTGTAAATGGAATGAATTCGCCCAAAAAATAGAAGTGCATAGCAGAGTAGGTTAATAACCAGAATCTAGCAACATGATTTTTACAAGAAACACATGAATCAGAGAGACAAACTTAGAGTTAAAATAAGGAATTGGAGCAGAATCTACTGTGCTTCAGCTAGTATTATAAATGAAGAAATAGGAATAATGATCTAAGACTTAATAAAAGCAAAAATAGACCTAACTTAAAAAAATAGAAGGAAAAGTATATCTTCCTAAGAATGTACCAAAGACAATGAAGTAATATCAATGCAAAATATATATTCACCATATGGTATAACATGCAAATTCTTTTTTTTAAATTAATTTATTAGTTTAGTTTCAGTTAACAAGATTCAATTCCATAGTTCCTTGATTTTCAAATTTCCTTTACTTCCCTCCCCCCTCCCCTCATGACAGCATATAGTACAGTATAGGGTCTGCAAATGCATTCATATTAAACATTATTCCAATTACAAAGGCATATTGTACTAGGTGGGATGAAAGATGGTAAGGAAGAAATAAAACCAAACAATGAAAAGAACAAGGTCATTTAGTTTGCTTCCATCAGGATTCAGGCTCAGTTCTTTCTAGTTATATCTCTGGATGGTGCGTTTCTCACTTTCTTGAGTCTTTCGGGATTAACTTATATCACTGCATTGCTGAAAAGAGTCCAGTCTGTCATAGTTGGTCGTCACAGATATGGTATGTCTGTGATTGTATACAAATTTCTTCTGATTCTACTCTTCTCGCTCAGCATCGGTTTGTATAAGTCTCTCCAGGTAATTATGAAATCCGTCACCTCCTCGTTTCTTATAGCACAATAAAATTCCATTACATTCATATACCACAACTTGTTTAGCCATTCCCCAATTGATGGGCACCCCTTTAGTTTCCAATTCTTTGCAACCACAAAGAGGGCTGCTAAAAATATTTTTGTACATATGGGTCTTCCAACCCTAGAAGTGGTATGGCTGGGTCAAAGGGTATGAAATTATTTATAATCCTTTGGGCATAATTCCAGATTGCTCTCCAGAATAGTTGGATAAGTTCACAACTCCACCAGCAATGTATTAGTGTTCCAATTTTTCCACATCCTCTCCAGAATTTATCACTTTCTTGTTTTGTCATCTTAGCCAATCTGACTGGAGAGATGTGGTATCTCAGAGTTGTTTTGATTTGCAATTCTCTAATTAATAGTGATTTAGAGCATTTCTTCATATGCTTATAGATATCTTTAATTTCTTTCTCTGAAAACTTCCTATTCATATCCTTTGACCATTTCTCAACTGGGGAATGACTTGTATTCATATAGATTTGGCTCAATTCTCTATAAATTTTAGAAATGAGTCCGTTATCAGAGACACAAGTTGTAAAAATTCTTTCCAAATTTCCCACCTCCCTCTTGATCTTGGTTACATTGGCTTTGTTTGTGCAGAAGCTTTTCAATTTAATGTAATCAAAATTATTCCTTTTGCATTTTATAATGCTCTCTAATTCTTGTTTGGTCCTAAAATCTTCCCCTCTCCACAGATCTGTCAGGTAAACTATTCCTTGCTTTCCCAAATTTCTTACAGTATCATCCTTTACTCCTAGATCATGCACCCATTTAGACTTGATTTTGGTATATGGTGTTAGATAGTGATCTATGCCCAGTTTATGCCATACTGTATTCCAGTTTTCCCAGCAGTTTTTGTCAAATAGTGCATTCTTATCCCAAAAACTGGGGTCTTTGGGTTTATCGAACAATAGATTGCTATATTCATTAACTGCTGGGTCTCCTGCACCTAATCTATTCCATTGATCCACTACTCTACACCTCTGCCAGTACCAAGCAGTTTTGATGACTGCTGCTGTTTAATACAGATTAAGATCTGGCATAGCTAGTCCACCTTCCCTAGCGTTTCTTTTCATTAATTCCCTTGATATTCTAGACCGTTTGTTTTTCCAAATAAATTTTGTTATTATTTTGTCTAACTCTACAAAGTAGTTTTTTGGTAAATTGATTGGAATGGCACTAAATATATAATTTAGTTTGGGTAAAATTGTCATTTTTATTATATTAGCTTGACCCAGCCACGAGCAATTGATATTTTTCCAACTATTTAGATCTGTTTTTATTTGTGTGAGAAGTGTTTTGTAGTTGTGATCATATAGATTCTGGGTTTGTTTTGGCAAGTAGATTCCCAAATATTTTATAATGTCTACAGTGACTTTAAATGGGATTTCTCTTTCTATCTCTTGCTGTTGAGTTTTATTAGAAATGTACAGGAATGCTGAGGATTTATGTGGGTTTATTTTATATCCTGCAACTTTGCCAAATTTATTTATTGTCTCAAGTAATTTTTACTTGATTCTCTAGGATTCTCTAAGTATATCATCATATCATCTGCAAAGAGTGACAGCTTGGTCACTTCTTTGCCTAATTTGATTCCTTTGATTTCTTTTTCTTCTCTAATTGCTACTGCTAACGTTTCTAGTACCAGATTGAATAAGAGGGGTGATAATGGACACCCTTGTTTCACTCCTGATCTTATTGGAAAGGCTTCTAGCTTATCCCCATTGCATATAATACTTGCTGATGGTTTTAGATAGATGCTATCCACTATTTTAAGGAAGGCTCCATTTATTCCTATACTTTCTAGTGTTTTTAATAGGAATGGATGTTGTACTTTGTCAAAAGCCTTTTCTGAATCTATTGAGATGATCATGTGGTTTTTGCTAGTTTTGTTGTTGATATGCTCAATTATATTGATGGTTTTCCTAATATTAAACCATCCTTGCATTCCTGGAATGAATCCTACCTGATCAGGGTGTATTATTTTTGTGATAAGTTGTTGGAGTCTTTTGGCTAATATTTTATTTAGAATTTTTGCGTCTAAATTCATGAGGGAGATTGGTCTATAATTTTCTTTCTCTGTTTTATCTCTTCCTGATTTAGGAATCAGTACCATATTTGTGTCATAGAAAGAGTTTGGTAGGACTCCTTCCTCACTAATTTTCCCAAATAGTTTGTAGAGTATTGGAATCAATTGTTCTTTAAATGTTTGATAGAATTCACTAGTGAACCCATCTGGCCCTGGAGATTTTTTCCTAGGGAGTTCATTGATGGCTTGTTTGATTTCTTTTTCTGAGATGGGGTTATTTAGGTAATTCACTTCCTCTTCAGTTAATCTGGGCAATTTGTGATTTTGTAAATATTCATCCATTTCACTAAGATTGTCATATTTATGTGCATAAAATTGGGAAAAATAATTCCTCATTATTTTTTTGATTTCCTCTTCATTGGAGGTAGATTCACCCCTTTTATTTTTGATACTCATAATTTGGTTTTCTTCTTTCTTTTTTTTTATCATATTGACTAAGGGTCTATCAATTTTGTTGATTTTTTCATAAAACCAGCTCTTAGTTTTATTTATTAATTCAATGGTTTTCTTAATTTCAATTTTATTAATCTCACCTTTGGTTTCAATATTTCTAATTTAGTACTAAATTGGGGATTTTCAATTTGTTCTTTTTCTAGCATTTTCAATTGCATGTCCAATTCATTGACCTCCCTTCTCTCTGCTTTAATTAAGTATGCACTCAGGGATATAAAACTTCCCCTGAGAACTGCCTTTAGTGCATCCCACAAATTTTGGTATGTTTTTTCATTATTATCATTCTCTTGAATGAAATTATTGATTGTTTCTATAATTTCTTCTTTGACCCACCAATTTTTTAGGATTAAATTGTTTAGTTTCCAATTAGTTTTTAGTCTATCTTTCCATGGCCCTTTATTGCATATAATTTTTATTGCATCATGATCTGAGAATGATGCGCTTACTATTTCTGCCTTTCTGCACTGGATTGTGAGGTTTTTATGCCCTAGTACATGGTCTATTTTTGAGTATGTACCATGCACTGCTGAGAAGAAAGTAAATTCCTTTTTATCCCCATTCAGTTTTCTCCAGAGATCCATCATATCTAGTCTCTCTAAGATTCTATTCACCTCCTTAACTTCTTTCTTGTTTATTTTGAGGTTAGATTTATAGAGTTCAGAGAGGGGGAGATTAAGGTCCCCCACTAGTATAGTTTTGCTATCTATTTCTTCCTCTAATTCCTTTAACTTCTCCTCTAGGAATTTGGATGCTATACCACTTGGTGCATATATATTAAGTAGTGATATTGCTTCATTCTCAATGGTGCCTTTTAGTAGGATATAGTTTCCTTCCTTATCTCTTTTAATTAGATCTATTTTTGCTTTTGCTTTATCTGAGATAAGTATTGCTACCCCTGCTTTTTTACTTTAGCTGAGGCATAATAAATTTTACTCCAACCTTTTACCTTTACCCTGTGGGTATCCCTTTGTTTCAAATGTGTTTCTTGAAGACAGCATATTGTAGGATTATGGTTTTTAATCCATTCTGCTATCCACCTCTGTTTTATGGGAGAGTTCATCCCATTCACATTCACAGTAATGATGACTATCTGTCTCTTCCCTTCCATCCTATTCCCTCCCCTGTTTATATTTTTGTTTATTCCTTCTCCCTTCCCCTCCTTGAAGTTTTCCCTTTTGACCGCCCCCTCCCTCAGTGTTCCCACCCAGTGACCCCCCTTCTTAACCTACCCTCTCCCCTTACTACTATTTCCCTCCCTTATAATCCCTCCCTTTAGTCTCCTCCTATTTACCCCCCCTTACCCTCCCACTATCTATAGGACACAATAAATTTTTATACTTATCAGAGTAAATTACTCCCCGTTTGATTCCAAACCAATGAGAGTAAATTTCAAACAGTGCTCCTCTCCCTCCCTCCAATTCCTCTATTTAATGAATTTATGTGTCTATTCACATTAGATTCTTAAACTTCACTGATTAATTTGATCCTTCTTTGAACCAGAACCAGTGAGAATAGTGTTTAAATGATGTTCCTCTCCCTCTTACTTTCCCTTCTTCTATAGTGTGTTTTGATGCCTCTTCAGATGGCATATTTTACCTTTTCCTAGCTCATCCTTTCCTTTTTCCCGTTACAGTACTTTTGATCCCCTTAATAGTCTTTTTTTTTTTAGACTCCATGTTAGTGCATTCATACCCACACCTTCTAAGTATAACCCTTTTGCAGGTCATGATAATCATAAAGATTTCAAATATTGACAGTTATCAGCTCCACATATAGGGATGTGAACATTTTGCTCTTGTTGCATCCCAAGTAATGAGCATGTGTTTGTGGGTGTGGGTGTGTGCACTTCTGCATGTGTGAGTCTATGTTACCCTTGTTTACCTTTTTATGTCCTGGAGTCTTGTAATTGGAGATCAAATTTTCCACTGAGCTCTGGCTTTTTCATTAGGAAAGTCTGGAAGTCCCTTACTTCATTAAACGTCCATCTCCTTGCCTGAAAGATTATGCTCAGTTTTGCCGGGTAGTTAATCCTTGGTTGTAGTCCTACCTCTCTTGCCCTACGAAATATCAAATTCCAGTCCCTCTGCTCTTTTAATGTAGAAGCTGCTAGGTCCTGTGTGATCCTAACTGTAGTTCCTCAATATTTGAATTATTTCTTTTTGGCTGCTTGTAGAATTTTTTCTTTAATCTTATAATTCTGGAATTTGGCTACTATATTTCTTGGAGTTTTCAGTTTGGGATGTCTTTCAGGAGGAGTCCGGCGAATTCTATCAATAGCTATTTTATCTTCTGATTCCAGGACCTCAGGACAGTTTTCTTTGACAGTCTCTTGGAGGATGTTGTCTAGACTGCTTTTCTCATCATGGCTTTCTGGTAGACCAATAATCCTTAGGTTGTCTCTCCTGGATCTGTTCTCTAGGTCAGTTATTTTTCCAGTGAGATATTTTACTTTTTCTTCCAGTTTTTCTATCGTTTTGGTTTTTTTTTTTTTTTGATTGACTCCTGCTGCATCATAGAGTTCTGAGTTTCAGTTTGATTGTATCTAATTTTTAGTGAATTATGGTCTTCAGTTAGTTTTTGAAGTTCCTTTTTTAGGGAGGTATTTTCTTTTTCCAAGTTGGTCACTGCCTCCCTGATTTGGTCTTTAAAATTTTTCTTAAGCTCCTCCAGGAATGCTATTTGGGCTTGAGACCAGATTATGTTTCCTTCTGTGGTCTCTGGTGTGGGCAGAGAGTCTATATTGTCCTGTGTGTTTTGTTGTTCTTGCCCTGCATAGTATGCTCGAATAGACTTTCTTGCCTTCCCCTTCTCCTTTTCAGCTTCCTTCCTTCCCATTGTGACTTCCTGTTTCTTAGTGTCCCAGGCTATGAGTTTGGGGCCTGATCCTTGACTTTGAATACCTCTAGGTGGCTAGTTCATGGCTAAGTCAGGGAAGTCAGTGAGGAATGTAGATGTGTAGGTGGGGATGAGTCTGACCACTTCAGATTTCTGCCTCTATACCCCTGGGCTATAAGTAGGCTTTTGTTGGTGAGGTGAGGTGGGGCTTGTTGGGTCCCCTCCCTCTCTTCTCTTCAGATTCCTGGCTGTCTCAGTTACACCCCTTCTTGGAGATTCTCAAGCCTGAGGCTATTTCCATTAACTTGGGATTTCAGTCTGGGTGGGAGACTTATCTTTGGGTTTTCTGCTTCATGAAGGAGGCATGTGAGGATCAGAGCAGCTAGAATTTACTTTGCCATTCCAGCCCCTGTATTATACAGGCAGGCAGTTTCTAAACTTCCAGGCTGGGGGCTGAATGCAGCCTGAGAAGCCACTCTCTCCACTGGGGGCACAACTCTCCTACCTGGCTCCAATGATCCGTTCCCTCTGCGAGATGACTGCGATTCGTCCTTGGTAAGTCTGCAGGCTGGGGCTTTTTCTCTCTCTGGTGTAGTCTGCTTGTCTGCTCTTAGGTCTGAGGTGTGCAGACCCCACGTGCTCTGTGCTCGTCCTGTCCTGACACACTGGGCAACCTCCTGGGCTGGATTCTGCCACACTCTGTCTTCCACTGGGCTCCATCACTCCGGAATCTGCTCAGATTTACCCTTTGAGACTTAGTGACCGAGGAGCTCAGCGAGGTTACTGCTTCCTTTCCACCATCTTGGCTCCCGCAAATTCTTTTTTTAAAGCAACTGGGGTTAAGTAACTTGCTCAAGGTTACATGGCCAGTCATAATTTATGTGTGGGTGCTCGTTTTCTGAGGCCAGGACAGATCCCAGGTCATCCTGACTCTGGGGCCAGCACTCTTACTGCTACACCTAGCCATCCCTTATCATGCAAATTCTTAAAGGAAATATTAAATGAATTACAAGAGGGAATAAGACAGTAAAACTATACTAGTGGGAGACTTCAATTTTCCCCTCTCAGAGTTAGAAAAATCTACTGTAAAATACAAAAGAACGAAGTTATGGAGATAAATAGAATTTTTAAAAGCTAGATATGATAGACTTCTGAAGACAATTGAAAGGGAATAGAAAGTAGAAATCTTTTTTTTTTAAACTGCACATTCCCTTCACATAAATTAATTATGTATTATACCATAAGAACTTAACAAATCCCTTTACAGACCATAGTGCACTAAAAATACATTCAATAAAAGTCTGTGCAAGCACAGATAAAAATTCATTAAAAACTATATAATCTATTCATAAAGAATGAGTGGATCAAAAATCAAATCATAGAAACAATGAATAACTTCATTAAAGAGAATGAAAACAATAAGACAATATATCAAAATTTGTACAATGTGGCCAAAGCAGTACATAGAATTATATGTATATCTCTAAATATGCACATCAATCACAGTGCAGAAGAAAAGATGAATGGAAGTAGATGTAACTAGAAAAAGAACAAACTAAATGTCCCCAATTAAATAAAAAATGGGAAATCTTGAAAAACAAAGGAGAGAGGAACAATATTGAAAATAAAAGGATCATGGAACTAATAAAACTAAGGGCCAGTTTTTGTTAAAATAAAATAAATTAGTGATTGATTTGATTAGAAGAAAAGAAAGATGAAAACCAAATTATCAGCATTGAAATTGAAAAGGATGAATACACCATTGATGAAGAAGAAATCTAACAATTATTAGTAGTTTGCCCAAATATATACCAATAAAACTGACAATCTAAGTAAAAATGGATGAATATTTACAAATATATAAATATTCAAATTAACACAAGAGGAAATAGAATATGTAAATATACCTTATTAAGAGTAATTGAACAAACCATAAATTAGCTCCTTAATGAAAAATCACCACAACCAGCCGAATTTATAAGTGAATTATACAAAACATTTAAGAATTCATTAACCCCAGTGCTATATAAAATCTTTGTGGAAAAAAGAAAAAGGAATCCTACCAAATTCCTTTTATGACACAAATATGGTTTTAATATCTAAATCAAAGAGAGCTTAAATAAACTATATACCAAATTTCTTTCTTTTTTTTTTTTTGCTTTTTTGCTTTTTTGGAGGGCAATCGGGGTTAAGTAACTTACCCAAGGTCACACGGCTAGGTTTTTGTTTGTGTGTGCGTTAAGTGTCTGAGGTCTGATCCGAACTCAGGTCCTTCTGACTCCAGGGCCAACGCTTTACTCACTGCGCCACCTAGCCACCCCTATATACCAACTTTCTTAATGAATATTAATGAAAGATTTAAATAAATCACTAACAAAGAGATTACAGCAACATGTCACAAAGATCATATACTATGACCAGGTAGAATTCATACTAGGAATACAGGGTTGGTAGAATATGAGGGAAACTATCAGCATAATTGACCATATCAAAAACAAAAACAACAAAAAACACATCATAATCTCAATAGATGCAGAAAATCTCTTTACAAAATACAACACCTATTCCTATTAAAAAACATTAGATAGCCTAGAAGTCAATGGATTCTTAATTAAAATGATAAGCAGTATCGATCTAAAACCAAATGTGTGTACCATAAGCAAGGGGAATAAACTTGAACCCTTCCCAATAAAGCTGGAGTGATGCAATGATTTCCACTATCACCACTATCATTCAATATTGTATTAGAAATGCTAGCTATAGCAATATAAAATAAGATGAGAAAAACCAATTGAATAAATAAAAATAGGAGGAAACAAAACTATCCCTCTTTGCTGATGACAGCATGCTATACTTAGGGAATCCTAGAGAGTCAGCTAAAAACTCTAGTTGAAACAAATGAGAACTTCAACAAAGTTGCAGGATATAAAATAAACCCACATAAATTGTGAGCAAAATCCAGCAGGAAGAGATAGAAATAAAAAGTTCTATTTAAAATAACTGCAGATGATATAAAATATTTGTGAATCTACCTGCCAGGAAAATCTTGGGGTCTTTATGAATACAATTATAAAACATTTTTTTTTGCACAAAAGATGACAGATCTATGTTCTATTTATATAGTGTACTATGATATTTGTATATATTTATTTATATAGTGTAATATAATCAAACTACTAATATTATTTTATAGAGCTAGAACAAATAATAACAAAATTCATCCAGAAAACAAAACAGTCGAGAATATCAAGGAAATTAATGAAAAAAAAAATATGAGGGAAAGTGGCCTAGCAATACAAGACTTAAAATTATATTACAAAGTAGTAATCATTAAAGTAATCTGGAACTGGCTAAGAAAAAAAAATGATAGATTACTGTAATAAATGAAGTAGGGGGCAGCTAGATGGCACAGTGAATAGAGCACTGGCACTGGAGTCAGGAGGACCTGAGTTCAAATCCAGCCTCAGACACTTGACACACTTCCTAGCTGTGTGACCCTAGGCAAGTCACTTAACCCCAATTACCTTGCCTTATCCCCTCCAATGTAAAAAAAAAAGAAGAAGAAAAATTTTCATAGTGAGTACAGCACCAGCCCTGGAGTCAGGAGGACCTGAGTTCAAATCTGGCCTCAGAAACTCAACACACACACACACACACACACACACACACACACAATAGCCGTGTGACTGTGGGCAAGTCACTTAACCCCAGTTGTCCTCCATAAAGAAAAAAATAAAAAAAATAAAAAAATTAAGCACACAATACATAGTAGTAAATGGTCAAAGTAATCTAGTATTTGCTAAACCCAAAGATCCAAGTTTTAGGGTTAAGAACTCATCATTTGACAAAAATTATTGGGAAAACTGGAAAACAGTGTGAAATAAAATCTAGGGAAATACCAATATTACCACTGCATAATAAAATAAAGTCAGAATGGACAAAAGGTTTAAACATAAAGGTCAAAAATTAGTGGAGCCTGAAAAAGTCTACCTCTCAGCCTATAGATAAGGGAGGGGTTGATAACCAAACAAAAGATGAAGAGCTTCATGGAAAGTAAAATTGATAAATTTGATTAGTTGAAATAAAAAAGAAATGTTGAATGAAATTAATAAAAAACTGAAAACAAAACAGGAAACTGGAAAAATATTTTATACCAAGTTCCTCTGATAAGAACCTCATTTTTCTATGTATAAAGAATGAAACCAAATTTATCTAAAAAAAGAAAGAAAAATAAGAATCATCCCCCAGTTGATAAATGATCAAAGGTTATAAACAGGAAATTTTCAGAAAAATCAAAATTTTAAGCTATAACATTAAAATGCTTTAAATCACTATTGATTAGAGAAAGGCAATTTAAAACAGCTCTGAGGTGCCACCTTGTACCTATCAGATTGGTTAACATGACAGAGAAAAAGGAAAAATGCTAATGAAGATATGGGAAAGATGGGACACTAAGGTATTGTTGGTGCAAATCTAACCATTATAGAGAATAATTTAGAACAATACCCAAATGTCTATCAAAATATGCACGCAGTTTTCTTCAAAATATCACAAATGATCTATATCTGAAAGAGATAAGAAAAGGGGAAGGGATATATTTATATAAAAATTTTATAACAGTTCATTTTATGGTGTCAAAGAATCAGAAACTGAAGTGATATCCATCAATTGGGGAGTGGCTATAAAAGATGTTGTATATGAAGGTAGTGGCATACTGTTGTGCTATAAGAAATGACAAACAGTAGGATTTCAGAAAATCTTGAGAAGACTTACATGAACTGATGCAAAATAAAGTGAGCAGAACTATGAGAATACTGTACACAGTAAATGCAACATCCTGTGATGATTAACTATGATTGACATAGCTCTTTGCAGTTGGTTGAGAATTGTTGCTGTTTGCTCATTTTTCTAGCCTTCTTGACTTCATATGTTAAAAATTGAGTCCTGTTTACTAAAAGCTTTTTAATATAAATTTGAAGTCAAGAAAAACTCTAAGAAAACTGACTTCTATTCATATATGTAAGATTAAATACATGTAAAGGCGAAGGATGATTGATTTAAAAATCAAATCAAACACATACCCCTTACTGTAACTGGTAAAAATACAGTTGTGTTACATACATTTGTGTTGCTCCCAACATTATTAAATACATTTTAATTAAATGTTTCAATTGTCATACAAAGAATGCTAGCCAACAGGCCTGTATTATGGACAAAGCTTTATGCTACATTCATCATTTAACTTCTATGAGGCTCAGTTTCCTTATTCTATTTTTTTTCATGTACACATATATTCCATGAGAGAGAAACAGAATTACACTAAAAGAACAAATTAAAACACAGAAAAAGAAGCAGGTGATGCATACAATTGAAGTGAGAATGACAATACCTAGAAAGTGAAATCTTTTGGGCACTTTTCTGTAGTACAAAAAAACAAAAAGCAGTAATTTTCCAAGGTTAGTCAAAGTCCTGTCATCCACAGAGCAGAAATTGAAAAGAAGGCAGTTTGCTGCACTCAGTGCTTAGTCCTAGAGTACACACTACAAGATTTCTGTTTTTTTATTTAAACAAATGGTTTATTAATTTTTATTTTACATCATTCATTTCCACCAGATTTTGAGTTACAATTTTTTCCCCATTTTTCCCCTACGCACCCTTCCAGAATAGCAGTCCCACAACATATTGCTTCCTCCATCCTGCTCTCTCCCATCTCTTCTCCCTTACACCCTTCGACTTTTCCATTAGAGCAAGGTAAATCTCTGTGCCCCGATGCCTGTACATCTTATCTCCCAATTACATGCAAAAGAGTATTATTAATAGTATATATATATATATATATATATATATATATATATATATATATATATATATATAATTGAAACATTTAGTTTTAAGACCTCGAATTTCAGATCCATTCCCTTCCTCCCTTGCCACCCATTCCCTCTGGGAAGATAAGTAATTCAGTATGTGTTGTACATGTCTAGCTATGCAAAACATTACCATAGTAGATATATTGTACAAGGCTGCTTATAATTCCCTCCCACTCATCCCACCCCCCACCTGGTCCATTCCCTACATGATCCTGTCCCTCTTCTATAGTGGGTACTTCCAACCTCCCCTCCCCCCAAGGATGCCCTCCCATCCATCATCCCTCCTCTCATCCCCCTTCCCCCTATTCTGCTGCAGGTTGAGATATCCCATTTAGTATGTATGTCATTCTCTCCCTGAACCAAATTCAATGAGAATGTGGTTTTGCCTTTTTGTCTTCCTATTCTTCCCCTCCTCTGCAGCCACTTCCCCTTGCTTCTTCTACATGAGATAGTTTACCCTACCCTGTCTCTCCCCATCTCCTCTTGCCACTTTCCTCTCTCACCTCATAATTTCACCCCTTAGGTATCATCCCTTCCCAACAAATTCAATCTATGCCCTCTATCCATGTATAACTGTAAACATATATACACACATTCACATATGTATTCATGGA